>RXID01022276.1:0-257634 GCA_005019695.1 Trichopus zeylanicus subsp. travancoricus | reverse complement strand
TTTTCAAGATTTACATAAAAGCTCTTGTTTCTTAAACTTTGTGAAAAACCTTCAACTTTTTTAAAAAATTGAAGTAAAGCTCATATTTTTCAAAAAACTTTGCCTAAAACTCTTATTATTTTTAAAAAATTATCAAAACTTTTATTTATCCATAAATTACCGAAAAGGCCTTATTTTCTTAAAAATAATATAAAAAACCTTCAATTTCCTAAAAATTTACAGAAAATTCTCATTTTCTTAAAAAATTACATTAAACCCTATTTTTTAAAAAAATTATAAAAAAGTATTTTTCTTAAAAAAAAATTACAAAGTTACTAATTTTCTTAAAAACTTATAGAAAGCCCTCAATTTTCAAAAGTTTACATAACAATCCTTGTTTTTCAAATTTTTTCAAAAATCCTTGTTTTCTTACAATTTGCAAAAAAATCTTTATTTTCCTTAAAATTTACAAAATAGCTCATTTTCTTAAAAAAATTACAAATATTAATTTTTCAAAGTGTTATATAAAAGTATTAATATTTTTATACCTCTCATACAAAACATAACAAAAGTATCTATCTACAAAATTAATTAATTATTTTAATAAATATCTCAAAGGTCATATATAATAATATCTTTTATTTCAAAAATAACAAAGATAATACAAATGGAATGTGTATAATACAAATGAAAAAGATTACTTTCCCACAAATTTTTAATAAAATAAAGCCTTTTCTATAAGATTTTTCGTAAATTTTAAGAAAATAATTATTTTCTATAATTTTTTTCAAAAATAAGGATTTTCTCCATTTTTTTTGTAAGAAACTAAGAATTTTTGTATAAATTTTGCAAAATCTAAGGTCTTTTGTTTAAAGTTTTTAAACAAGGACCGTTTTTGCAAAATTCTAAGAAGACAATGGTCTTTTAAAATGTTTTTAGTAAAATGGGGATATTTTTTGACAAATTTTTTTTAAAAAATAAATTTTGTTAATGCAAAATTTAGAAAGTAATTATTTTTCTATAATTTCTAAAATGCTAATGGCTTTTCTATAAATTCTTAAAAGAATGTAGAGGCTCTAAAAAACTTTTAATAAAATGAGAATTTTTTTATAAATTTTATGCAAATGTTTAAGAACATCAAGATTTTTTATAAATTATAATATTATTATAATATAAATAAGAAATGAGGTTTTATGTGAGAATTGTTTCAAGCATAAAAAGACAATTTTTGAATTAAATTTTGATTAATATTCAATTAAGAAATTGTAGGTTATAAAATAAGAAAAGGAGGCGATTACAGGAGAATACTGAGATTCATGAAAGTTGTACGTAAAAAATTTCTATTTTTTCACCAGAATTCCCCATTAGCCCCTCAAAAGTTTCTAACTTTCCTGTCAACCTTCCACCGAAATTTTCGACTTCCATTTTACAGGGCCTATAAGATGTTTACCTTTATAGAGGCCAATGAATACCTAGGATATAAGGATGTCCACTATTTGGGTTCAATCAATAATTTGACCGAATCAAAATTGAATAGTCATTTCAATTTGAACTATTTGATTTTGGTCAATTTTTATTTTAAAATAAAATAAATGCATTTTTTTTAGTTTTGGTTTTGGTTTGAATCTTGAAAAATTGAAAAAAAAATTCAAACTGAACTAAATTATATTATTCTATATATACATTAGTAGTACAACACCCAATTTTGGTTTTTTCCTCTCAAAGCTTGATCGAACCCTGATCTTTGATAGCTCAACCTTCCTCTGCGATTGCACTCCTCCATCCACCCGCTGCCCCTTATCTTCCGCGCACCCTTGTTCATCCACAACCTCAATCTCCAACCTATAATTTCACACCCACTTGAGCCTCTGCCTTTACCTTCTCCAATTTTTGAAATCCTCAACCTATGCATCTTAGGTTTCTACCCTCGAGACTGATTTCTCTCTAACTTGCACTGTGCTTCTCAGCCCCTAATGTTGGCTTGATGCTTGGCACCACATTGCCTCCATGGTGTTGTTCCTATGGTTGGGATTGTGAATTTCATCTCAGTAGTGTCTCTCTAAAAATCTCCTTCACTTTCCTCCCAAAAGTCTCCTCCATCTACATGCCTTGTAGGTGTCTTATTGTTGTGCATACCATACTCACCAAGGAGAAGGAAAGAGTCAAAGATGAATTGGGTCTAAAAGGAGTAGTAACTACTTTTACAATTAAAACCAATTTACAAACCAAAGCTAAAATCACAAGCCCACGAGCAAGAAAACAACCATGAATGCTATAACGTAAATAGACAAAAAGAAGAATGTATCATAATTTTTACATAGTTTGGTGACTAATTAAGCCTATTCCATGGCCCTTGTCTTAATCTTGAGAACTTGGATTCTCCATTAGAGTCGTCGCTTCATAGGTGAAGCTACTCTCTTATAATCCCTTACTCCAACTAAATAAGTATCACTCTAATTTGGTGCCTTAAATCTCTCACATTCCTAACAACCTAAGAATATTTATAAAGATAGAAAATAAAAAAACAAAGAGAAGAAAAAGAATATTTATAAAGATAGAAAATAAAAAAAACAAAGAGAAGAAAAATCTCACAACAAGAGCCATTGAAGGATTGAATACAAGAGCAATAAGGATATGAAAGTTAAAATGTACTTGAGCTCTTATTGAGGTTAGATAGCTTAGGAAACTTAGATCTTTCTCTAGAGATATTGAAAATTCATTCTATCTTGAGTAAAGAGTTTTCAATCCTTTATATCATCATTAGAGCAAAAAACTAGCCATTTGGTAATCACCCCTGGTTGTCTCTGCCAAGTTTAGTCATTCAAATATTAATGTTTAGGTGTTCGAACATCCCAATAATCAAATTTTATCTAGCCATTAATAACTGATATCATAGGTTTGGTCATCTAATCATCAAGTTCAAGCATCCAAACTAGTGCAATCGGAAAATTGGTACTTGTACCAGATGACCAGTTCCTAAAAACTTGAGAGTATGAAATTAGCAACTTCTCATCTTCGGTTGTCTGAACTTAAGATTCTGGTATCTAAAGCTATAAGTAAACCCGAGAGTTTCTCTTCAATATTTGGATGTTTAAAATTTGGACTAGAATTAGGCTTAAAATCCATTAAAAATCTAGTGCAAAATGAGAAAAAAAAAAATCTTTATAAATACATCCCTGAACTAAATAAAACTTTTACAAATAAGTCTATGAATGAATTTTCTCTTATAAATAGGTCCTTAACCAAATTTTATCTTATAAAAAGGTCCCTAAATCAAATAAATTTTTATAGATAGGTCTTGGGCTAGATATAATCTTTATAAAAAGATCCTTTGTTAGAAATTCTTACAAAGAGGTGCATAAAAGTCCTTAAGTTAAAAGTCGGTCCTCATATTTTGGAAAAAGCCTCCTCAAAAGTGGATAATGGCAAATTGATTGACAAAATATTCAGAGTTTATAAAAAGATCCTTCAAAAGTTTATATTTGCAAATAAATCTTTAGGAATGTTCATATTTTGCAAATCCCCTATTGTGATTTGAGGTTTCTCAAATTAGTATAAATTTCAAATTTTCAATTGTCTTATCCAAAATATCATCAGATTCTTATCTTAATATAAACCATGATACAAATCTTCATCCATATTCAAACAATGGATCTCATCCTCATCCAAACAAAATAGAAATATACATATCCCAAACTTGAGCAAATCTTCATGCATATCCACAATTTAAGATTTTAAGTGGAGATAATCTAATTCACTCATTGCCTAAAAAGATCCTAAGAATCCCACAAAAGAAAAAAGAAAAAGTGGAAGAAGTCATAAATCAGAGATGGAAGATGGGAGAAGGGATCATGAATCAAAGAAGATATCAGAACGATAGGGAAGAAAATCAAAAATCAATTAAATCCAAAAACTCATTTTATTTCCTTTCTTTGCATGTTGTTTTGTGTTTTGCTCTTTGCTTCTGCACTCTTATAGGCACCGTAATTTCTATCTGCTACCTTGCATGATGTTGTTGAATGCATGCTCATTGCCAAGGTTTAATTATTCAAATCCTGAGGTTTTATTGTCTGAAATCTTTGGTTCGATCGTGTGAACCACACTTGTAGCTGCCTCCACATCAGCCTCCCTATCGTTGTGCCTCTCTAGCTACCTACAAATGGCTCCCCCTATTGCCACCACAGCCCACCTACCTACTCAAGTTGTTATTGCTACCTCATAGTGGCCAAAACCACCTCTCCATCACATCAATATGCCATACCAACATGTTGCCACATTCAAATAGTCCCTGCACCTCTACCAATATGCATGGACTTCCACTGTCATCCTTGCACTCTCGACTGAACACCAAAGTTTAGCTACCCAAACTTGCATACTCATCTTGAGCCGCTGAAGCAAACCAAGTTCGAGTGTCCGAAGCCTAAGGTTTGGTCATTTGAACCTACAAACTAAGCCCTATTGCACCCAACTCCACCGTCTCCTTGCCTCTAGCTACTTTCACTGGTTAGATTCAATTGGTGATGATCGAATTTGGCCATCTGCTGAAGAAGAAAAATGATTGGGGAAGAAGGGAATGAAGGAGGAGGAGAAAAAAAGAAGGAGAAAGAAAGGAAGAAGCTCAAAAAAAATGAAAAAGTATAAGTTGCAGTGGCCACGTAGAAAAAAAGGAAGAAAAGAAAAAAAAAGACGAAAGAAAATAATAAAGAAAATATAGAAAATAAAAAAATAAAAAAAAGCAAGAAAAAGGAAGGACAAAAAAACTTTTTTCCTTTCACTTTGATTTGTGTCCACTGACCTATGGCTTGCTTGTGGGCTCGTTTGAAAGTCTTTAACATTAGATCAGCCTATGTACTTGTTCAAAAGTTAAATCGACTAAGGATCAATATGTAGGCTTGCTTGAAAGGCAATCGACTCAAGACTAGCCTTGGGGCTCACTTGAAGGTCAAATTAACTTAAAGTTAGCCCATATTCGCACCCAAAAGTCAAAACGACTTGGGCTAGCTTGTGAGCTTGCATAAAAGGTAATTGACTCATGCCTAACGAGCTTGTTCAAAAGTCAAATCAACTCAGGGCTAGACTACAAACACTTATAAAAGTTAAATTGATTCAAGGCTAGCCTATGAACTTGCTTGAAAGTCAATCGACTTCGCCAACTTGCAGGCTCGCTTGAAGGTCAATTAACTGATGGTGAGTCTACAGGCTAACACAAAAGTCATTTGACATAGGACATCTTACAAGCTTGCCCTGAAGTCAAATGGACTCAAGGCCAGTCCATTGGTTTGCCCAAAAATCACTTGATCAATTGATAGCCTGAGGGCTCTCAAATTAATCAAATTAAATCGATTAAAGTAAATCGATCAAAATAATTGACTTAACCAAAATTGAAATTAAGTCAATTTAATCAAATAAATAAACTAATTGTGTTAAACCGATTTGATTCAAATGAGTTATTAATGGATCCCAATAAAATTAATCAACTGAATTAAGATCAAAATGGACCCAAAGTGGTATGGGTCAACCCAAATCAAATTGCCTCAGACAAAAATACTAATAAGGTTAAACTAGGTTGAACTTGAACTAGAACTTGGTGAAACCAAAACAAAGTAGAACCTAAAGTAAAACTAGATCAAATTTGAACCAAAACTAGGTCAAACATGAACTAGAATCATGTCGAACCTAAATCAGAATCAAATCAAACTTGAACCATGATAGGTCAAACTAGAACCAACTTGGTTTGAACCCCAATCTATTAAGGATACAATATAGGTAAAACCCAAACCTAATAAGGATCCAATATGGGTCAAACTCAAACCCAATAAGGATCCATCAAGAGTCAAACACAAATCCAATAAGGGTGGAATTCAAACTCAAATCTATTAAGGATCTAATAAGGGTTGGATCCAAAATACATTAAGAATCAATTAAGGATCGCATCCAAAATCCATTAAGTATCCATTAAGAATCCAACAAGGGTTGGATCCAAATCCCTTAAGACTCCAATAAGGATGCATTAAGCGATAATCCATTGAGAATAAATTAAGAATCCAATAAGGGTTAAACTCAAGTCCATCAAAGACTCATTAAACATCTAATAATGATTGGATCTAATGTTAAGGATCCATAAAGATCCAATAAGAATTGAATCCAAGATTCATTAAGGATCCAATAAGAACCCAACAAGAGTTGAGCAATGATCCATTAAGAATCCAGTAGGAACTCAATAAGAGTTGAACCAAGATTTATTAAGGATCTCTTAAGAAATCAATAAGGGATTAATAAAGATTCATCAAGGGTTCGGTAAAAGCCCAATGAGGGTTGAACTCAGATCCATTAAGGATTCATTAAGAGTTGCATCTATTCGGTTCACATCCAAGATTCATTAAGGACCCATAAGGACCCAATAAGGGTTGAGCAAAGGTCCATTAAGAATCCAATACAAATCCAATAAGTGTTGAACTAGGATCCATTAAAGACCTAATACAAATCAATAAGAATCTATCAAGAATTAAGCCTATGATTCATTAAGGATCCAACATAGGTCAAATCCAAACCCATTGAGGATCAAATCCAAATCCATTAAGGATTCATTAAGAGTTGGATCCAAAATCTACTAAAGATCCATTAAGGATTCAACAAGGATTGAACCCAAGATTCATTAAGGAACCAATAAAGAATCCACCAAGCATGAAATGCAAGATCCATGAAGGATCCATTAAGAGATAAACTCAATATTTGTTAATGATCCAATAAGGGTGGAACCTAGAACCCATTAAGGATCAAAGCTAGGATCTAATAAGGATCAAATCCAAGAACCAATAATAATCAAATCCAAGATATAATAAGGATCAAATCCAAGATCCAAAAAGGATTATGTTTAAGATCCAATAAGGATCAAACCTAAGATCTAAGAAGGACCAAATGTAGGATCCAATAAGGATCAAGTTCAAGACCCAATAAAGATCAAGTCCAAGATCCAATAAGATCAAATAAGGATCCAATAAGGATCAAATTCAAGATCCAATAAAGATCGAGTCCAAGATCCAATATGGATCAATTCCAAGGTCTAATAAGGATCAAGTCCAAAGCCCAATGAGGATCTATTAAGTTCAATCCAAATCTAAACAGGTCAAACTTGACCCTAATTGAATCAAATCAAGATATTCAGTTTGCATAGGAGCAAGCTCAAATTTAATAGAGCTAGTAAATAACAAGCACAAAATCATTGACAACACTTCCAAGTATAATCAATAATAAACCAAAAAGATTTGAATGATTTTCTCAAGTCAAACTAAACTAAGGCAGGTTTGAATTATTTAGTCAATCAATCAAATGTTGCATTTGAAGGATGTTAACTGACAATAAGCACAAAGACATAAAAAATATTTCAAATCCAAAGATAAATTGACAACAAGAAAAAAGTCATAAATTATATTTAAAACTAGAACAAACTAATATAGGCTTGCACTTGGTCAATCAGTAAGCCAAATGTTGTATTCAAAGAAGTTCAACATCACAAGCATAAAACCATCAGTGATGCCTCTAAGCTAATAGACAATATGTTAAAAACTAATTAATTATCAAATCAAGAATGATTAGCATAACCTAAGACCACTAATCATTCTCAAATCAAAACCAAATTAAGGTAGGTTTGCACTCTTCCAATTAGTCAGCGTTAAAATAAAAAAAATCAACTAACAACAAGCATAAAGCCATCAATGATACTTTGAGTCTTAATAAAGTCAATTAATACTAGACGAGATAGTCAATAGTACCTTAAAATCAAGCAAAGTTATTAACATCCATTAAGAATCATACCAAGCATCCACCTAAATTAAGTTCCAAATATATCATCTTCTACATCGCACTTCATCAAGCACATGAGAGTGGAGCAATAGGCAAGCATAAAATTTTTCTTTTAATGTCTTATGTTATAGACCATTTAAATTGTAAAGTGAGAATATACCCTTGTTTAAGTTATGTAATCCTAAAATTTAATTAATCAAATTATGCCTTTCTTTCTTTGTGATCTCTATTACTTTAGAAGGCTCTTGACAATTGTCAGAGTAATTGACAATAGGAGCTTATACCTATTGGAAGTCATGTTCCCATAATATCAAATAACACATTATGGAGTTAAAATCGACAATCCGAGATAGCTGAAGACCCTGAAATCTCAAAATAACAAACAAATATTTGTCGATGGTTTGAATAAGTAATTAGGTGTTGTGGGAATATGACTTTTAATAAGTACAAGCCCCTATTGTTAATTATCTCGATAATTATAAGTAATCTCCAAAAATAAGAAATGTAGGAAATAAGATACAGACATGTTGAAAAGAAAGTATGATTGTTTGACTTTGAGAAAAAGATCCATACCTTAAGTGAGAACATACTCTCACTTTGCAATTTAAAGAATTTAAATTCCTAATAATAAAGAGTATGAAATAAGAAAAGAAGTGGGAAAGGGCTTAATGCTCGCTAATGCCCTACGCCTGTGTGATTGAATGAGTGAAACTTGAATCAAATGGGTGCTTGGTTTCATCCTTAGCGAATGTTGATAACTTTACTAGATTTTAGGGTATGGCTAACTACCTTGGCTTCTATCAATTTACTCTATTAGAATTTAAAGTATCATTGATGTTTGAGGTGATTTTTTTCACAATCAAATTTGATTGAAGTATGATTAAAATTGAGATTTGTATGCTAGTAAATTATACCTCAAATGTGGGTCTCAATTAGACTTAAATCACATCCAAGTTTGATAAAAAATTAAGCTCAATTTAGAGCTAAATCATTGGAAAATTCTGGCTCAAACTAGGCCTAATCTAATAGGCTAAGTGGATTGGATATTTAAACCAAAATTAGGCCCAAAATTCATCTAAAATCTAGGTCAAAATGATAAAATATAAGAAGTTTGTAAATTAGTCACTGAACTAAATAAATCTTCATAAATGAGTCATTGATCAGATTTTTCTTACAAATAGATCCCTAAAGTAAGAATTTGATAGAAAAATCTAATCAAATTTTAAAATCATAAATCAGTCCCACAAAATTTAGGATTTATAAATAAACCCCTCAAGAGATTGATAATTATAATTTGATCTTTATAAAACCTAGGATTTACAATTAAACCCTTATATATTTTCTTATTTACAAATAAATCCCTATAATTTCAAATTTTCACAAATAAATCTCTCAAAATTTTTTATTTATAGATAAGTTTAAATTTTGATCAAAAATGTACCCAGAAGTTCCAAAACTTTATAAACATGTCCTTTTTATAAAAAAAAAATCTCCTAAAAATTATAAAATTAAAATTTAGCCTAATTTTTTTAAAAAATTACAAATAATCCCTCTATAATTTTAGTTTCCAGAATGCGTAAAACTTTCAAATTATTATATTCATCATTCAAAAATTCAAAAGAAAAGAGATAGTTCTACCCCAACTTCATATCTTCAAATCCCATATAAACTTATTGATCTGAAAAAAGAGAGAGATCAAAGGGAGCAAGAGAAAGGAAGGAAAAATGTAAGCTCTTGTAGTATCTTCTATTATTCTTCCTTTCTTTTCACAAGGACTTCATTGCTATGTTCTATCTCTGGTGGCCTTATCCAACTACATCACCACACTTTGCCATATGCCAAATCCCAACCATTGCTCTAAGCCTAGCCGCATGCTTTGAGCTCCCCATGGATGAGATAACCACACCACCCTACTGCTAACTAGTCTCCACCACAACCCCTAGCCCTAGCTCTCGAGCTGCCTTCCCAATCTTGCCACCACTGTCCACCCCAAACCCTAGCTGGGACTCCAATCCCATGCAATAATGGTGGAAACCCTCATCCTCTTGGTGTTATGCATGGCTACACCGTCATGGTCTCACCATAGCAACCCTAATCAACAATACTGACATAGTCATCGCCATTGCAACCCTAATCGATGACATCGATGTGGTGATTTCCTCCTCCTGCGACAAGTCTATCCTCATCAAAAGAGATGACTACCTCCACTAAAATCATCGGCGCCACCATCTACAGCGTCCCTTATTGCAGCCACAAGCCAGATCTAGCTAGATTTGGCCAAATATGGCCATGAGATTGGTGGGGTAGAGTTGCCCCCTGCCTTGCTGCAAGGAAGTTTTGCTCGATCCGGCCATTTTTGGCCGGATCCGGGTGGAGAGATACCAAGCTCCATGGCTTGGTCATGAAGAAGAATAGGGGAGAAGGTGATTTCGAGCGAAGAAGAAGAAGAAATAGAGGAAAAGATATAAAAATATATAAAAAAATTTGTTGTGCAAAAAAAATTTGGCAAAAAAGAAAAAAGAGAGTTTGTTCCCAAAAAAAAAATGAAAAAACTTCTCTCATCTTATTTTTCGGTGAAACTTCATCAACATCATGACCACCCACGTTCCCTCAACACTGCTCATAGCGACCCGCGGCCCCTCAAAGATGATGAACCCTCAATACTATTCATGGCCCCTTGAAGATAGTAAATCCTCAACACTACTCGTGGCCACCCATGGCCCCTCGAAGGTTGGGAATCCTCATTGCGCCCAAGTTAGCCTTCAGACTCTCATCCAAGCTAGCCTTCAAGCTCACACTCAATCATCCTTTGGGCTTGCATATAGTCAGCCTTTAGGCTTACACTTAACTAGTCTTTGGGCTCACACTCAGCCAGCTTTCAATCTCGTATGTAAGCTAGCCTTCGAGTTCAGACCCAACCAACCTTTAGGCTCATATCTTAATCAACCTTCGGGCTCGTATCCAAGCTAGCCTTCAAGCTCACATCTAAGCTAGCCTTTGGACTCGCATCTAAGCTAGCCTTCAAGCTCGCATCTAAGCTAGCCTTTGGACTCGCATGCAAGCCAACCTTTAGTCTCACAGTTAGCTAGTCTTCATGCTTGCACTTAGCCAGCCTTCAAGCTCGCAACTCAGCTAGCCTCTAGGCTCATATTCAGCCAACTTTAGGGGTTTGCATTTAGGCAATCTTTGGGCTTGTAGCTTTCAAGCTTACGAGCTAAGCCAACCCTCGAGTTCACACATTTAAAGTCGAGCCATGGTCTATCTAAAACTATCATAAATAGCCAAGGATCCTCAAACCAAATTGATTAACATAAAGTAATTCAATCACATTGAAACTAAACTCAGTTAAAATAAATAGACAAAGGCCAAGTTGACTCAAATGGACCTAAATTAATCAAATAAATGGATTAGAAAAAAACCAAATTGAGTTAACCTAAACCAAATAAACTTAGACTCAACCCTAATCAGACTTGAATGGGTTAATTTAAAATCAAGTTGAGTTTAAATCAAATCCAATCTGGATTGAACTAAGCTTAGTTTAAACCCTAATTAGGTCAAATAAAGTCCAAACTAAAAGGGCAAACTCAAAGCCAAACTAGAACCAAGCCAAGCTGAGCCTAAATTGAAACCAAGTTGAACTAAATTAACTTGAACTTGAGTCAAAGTCTAGCAGCCTTGAACTCAATAATGGTCTAATACAAGGTCGAGCTCAACCTAAACCAAATGAAGTCAAACTCCAACTCAAACTATATTAGTCTTGACAAAACTAAATAGGGTGAAACAAAGTTCCACTTGGTGTACCGAACCTTCAACAATACTCCAAGGCCATGAATAATGGGTGATGCTACCATCCTAACCTACATAAGAATTAGTTTGAATATAATTAAATAAGATTAAATTTAGTCTTACTGGGTATGCTACAAAAGCCTTTAGTAACACTTCAAAGTTATACCCAACTCCATAAGCCGTTGGTGATACTGCCAAACTAAAGAAGTTAATCACCAATATGCTCAAAGTTATCAACCACACTAGAAAACTATACCCAATTCTATAAGCCATTGGTGGTGCTACCAAATTAAAGAAGTTAATTATTAACATGCTCAAAGTTCCATGCTTCAAAGCTATACCCAACCACCTAAGCTGTTGGTGATGCTACCAAATCAAAGAAGTTGAATACTAACATGGTTGAAGTGATTGGCCACACTTCAAGCAACTTAATCCTAGAAGTAGTTGATGATGAACCCTTCAAGGTAGTTAACCTTAGAAGAAGTTGACGATGTACCCTCAAGCTAGTCAACCCCAGAAGTAATTGATGATGTACTCTTAAACTAGTCAACCTCAGAAGCAATTGATGATGTACCCTTTCATGCTAGTCAATCCCAGAAGCCATTGATGACATACCTCTCAAGCTTGTCAACCCAAAAGTAATTGATGATGCAATTTTTAAAGCTATGCCCAACCCTATAAGCCATTGGTGATGCTCCCAAACCAAATGAAGTTATGGTCAATGCTCAAAACTATTAAAAATACTTCAAACTTCTCCTATTTTCTTTTACATTCCATCGGATGATGCCATCAACACTTGCCAAAGACCGAGTTGATTAGGGTCAGACGCACGTGGTCTAGCACAGGGGGAGTGGCGCTGTAGCACACACCAAAGTTTCTTCTCCATGCTTTCTCTTTCTTCATTTTTTTTCATATTTTCTATACTTTCATGTTGAAATTCATTGTAAAGTGAGTGCACCCTTACTTAATCCATGTATCATTTCTTAAAATCAATCAAATACTTTCTTCTTTCCTTTTTTATGTCTCTATTTTATTAGTAAGATTTCTTGCTTTAAGAGATTCCTGATAATTGTCGGGGTTATTAACAACAGGGGCTTACACCTATTGGAAGTCATATTCTTACAATACCTCATAGGACACTTCAAATTAAAATAAAATTTGATTTGTAATTTAAGGTCACTTCCGAGATCTTCGCTATCCCAAGTGATTAATTTCAATCTCACAATCAACAACTTTATGCTTAATATCAGTTGACTTTTTTTAACTTTGATTTAAAAGAATGATTAGCATCTTTATCTTATACTAATCATTTCTAATTTGATAATGGATGGTCTCTTGGTATCTTATTGATTAGTTTCAAAGTGTCACTAATGGCTTTGGAGTTTGTTTAGCTTTGAAGTGTGGTCATTGACTTTAAGTGTATTGTTAGTTAACTTCATTTGAATAAGGTAGTTGGCTGACTGATTAAGTAAGTTCAAGCAAGCCTTAGTTCAATTTGATGTGGTCAGTAACCTGTGTTTTATGATAATCATTTCTAATTTAATAATTGATGACCTCATTGGCGTGTTATCAATTAAATTTGAAGTGTCACTAACAACTTTTGAGTTGGCTTAGCTAAGTGCACCAATGGCTTTTGAGTTGACTTAGTTTTGAAGTATGGTCAACTGCTTATATTATTAGTTGACTTCATTTCAATAAGATGTTAGGCTAATTGACTAATTGAGTTTGAGCCTACCTTAGTTTAGTTTAAAATAATAGTTGACGGCCTCTTAGGTGTGTTGTTAATTAAATTTGAAGCATCCCAATGACCTTTAGGGATGGCTTATCTAAGCATCACCAACAACTTTCAAGTTGGCTTAGCTCTGAAGTGTAGAGCATGTTGTCGATTGACTTCATTTGAACAAGGCATTTGGCTAACTAACTAATAAAGTTCAAGCCAGCCTTAGTTTGATTAAAAATGGTTAGCAACTTGAGTTTTATGCTGACCATTTTTTATTTGATAATCGATGGCCTTTTCGGCGTGTTGTTGATTGAACTTGAAACATCACCAATAGCTTTTAAGTTGGTTTAGCTTTGAAGTGTGGCAAATTGCTTAAATTATTGATTGGATTCATTTAAACAAAGTGTCTAGCTAACTGACTAAGCAAGTTTAAGATTGCTTTAGTTCATTTCGAAACACTTAGCAACCTTTGATTTTATGCTAATAATTTTTTATTTGATAATCAATGGTCTTTTAGGTGTGTTATCAATTATACTTGTAGTGTTATTAACAGCTTAGAGCTGGTTGTCGATGAACCCTAATTGATCTTGGATTCAAACCCTAATTGGATTATTAATGGATCTAGGTTCAACCCATTAATTGGTTTGGGCTCGACCCATGTTGGACTCTTATGAGGTTCGTGTTCAATAATTGACATGGGTTCAAGTTCAAGTTAGTTTGGTTCAACTTAGTTTCTAGTTTTGGTTTAGGTTTGACCTAGCTTTTGTTTTGGCTTGACCTAGTTTTGGGTTAGGTTGAACGTGATTTGGTTCAAGTGTGACCTAATTTTGGTTCAATTTTGACTTGGTTTTGGCTCAAGTTCAACCTATCTTGGCTCAAGTGTGATCTAATTTTGGTTTGGATTTCACCTCATTTGAGTTTGAATTTGAGTTTGATTGGACCCAATTAGGGTTCGATTCCAACTTGGTTCAACCCCATTAGGGTTCTACTTAAACATGGGTTGACCCAATTTGGGTTTGGTTTGGCCTTGGTTTTATCCAATTAGGGGTTTTGATTTTAGTTGAATTTGACCCAGTTAGGGTTTAGTTTGTACATGGTTTAACTTGATTGATGTTAGTTTGGACCTGATTTTATCCAATTAGGATTTAGTTCAAACTTAATTTGACACAACTAAGTTTTGGTTTGAATTTGAATCAACCTAATTAGGGTTCAATTTGGACTTGATTAAAGTTTAATTTAAATATGATTTAACTCAATTAGAGCTTAATGGCTAGCCCTTGGTCAAATTGGCTTTCAGTCGAGCCCGTATGCTAGCCCTTGGCTGAAATGACTTTCAATCAAGCCCAACCTAGCCATAAACCATAATAACTTTTGAGTGAGCCCACAGGTCCTAGACCAAAATAGCTTTTGGGTGAACCTGTGGGTTGGTCCTAGGCCGAAGTTGACTTTTGAGCTAGCCCATAGGCTAGCCCTAGATTGGGAGTCTAGAGCATTTTCGACAAGATGATAAATTTTTGGTTTTCATCTCTCTCTTTTTCTTCTTGTTCTTTTTCTTCCTTTTTTTGTTCTTCTTGTTTCTTCCCTTCTTTCCTGCTCTTTTTTATATTTCTTCTTCCATGCCTCTCCCTTATTTCTTGTTCTCCATCTTCTTGTTCTTTCTTCTTTAGAGACCTTCATGGCAGGCCCATGATATGAGCTTCTTATGCTAGCAAAGAGATGTGATGAGGCCATAGCTTGGTGCAATAGATAGGATGATTCTATGGCAGAAACAGGGCCTGTGGGTGGCTGAGGTGGGGATGGAGTGAGAGAGTAGCAAGAGCATGAGAGAGAGAGAGGTGGTGGGGGGTGGAACTGTAGGGACCTCATAGGAGACAAAGGAAGAAGGAATAAAATAAAAAAGGACAAAGTGAAGATAGGGGCCTTACATCTCTATATTTTCTTGATGATGTTCCCTTATTCTCCTCCTTGATGATGAGATCTCTTTTCCCTAATTTATGCTAAATTTTGTGGCATTTCTTGTGTTCTTTTTCACCCTAATTTTTTGTGTCCTTTCATGCTCATTTTTGCATGCTTTTGAATGGATCTTTGAATTTGATTATTGATTGGTTTGAATTTGAGATTTGATGGGACTAAATCTCATATTTGGATCTTTGATTGATGTATTTTGGGATTGCAATCCCCTAAATTAAAATTCTTTGATTTCTAATAATATTGGAGAGGGATCTATTTCTAGGTTTGTGAATCCTAACCCAAATTAGACAACTTGTTAAGAAATTAATTGATTGGTAGAGCATTGCCAAATTTAGTTCATTAGAATAGGTCGATAGGTCCCCCAAATGGTCAATTGGTATGACTCGATTTAGTGTTTTGTCCTAAAGTATTAGCTCATATTTATTTGAAATTGGGCCTAACCCATCACGAATTAAACTTAAAGTTCAATTGTAATTCTTGTCAAACTTGAAGTTGAAGTTGGGTTACAAAATCTACTTAAAAAAATACCCTTTAGCATCCCCTTCTTGAGTTTTCTTTGTGAAAGGAGTGAGTGTGAACAATAGTGAATATTTGAACTTGCATCATTGCCTTCACAAGTGTTTGACAAGTGAGGTCCTTTACTTCTCTTTTCTATTGTATTACGTTGTTGAAATCAATTTCTTTTGCCCTCTTTCACTTATTTTTTTCTCTTTCTTTTTGAAGGCAATATGGAGCCTTCTTTGATTAAGAGAATTTGAGATGAGAAAGGAGACATTTTAGTTTTACCATGCTTTCTTCCTATCTTAGGAATTTACGTTGAGGCAGCTATTCCATATCAACCTTAGGAGCATTAAAAATGACTGAGATTTGATAATTATCACCCCTTTGCTTACTTTTTCAAAGAGGGAATGCTATGTGCTGATAGGGCTGGGGAGTCTTTTAGGTTGGAGGCAGTTGGGCACTTTGGGTTGCAAAAGTCTTCGAAAATCGTAGAGTTTTGTATCTTGAATGGCCATTCACCTGCCTATGGGTGATCATTCTCACTTGCCATAATAGTACCAATTTTGCCAAATTATTCAAAGTGGGTTGATTATGTGGTATCTCAATTTTTAGATAAAATTATGGGTCTCGGCATTTTAGGAGGGGGTCATAGCATCTATGGGCAGTATGCACAAGACTCAAGGATTTTGCACAACGTGGTTGAGATGTGAAATCATCCTACAAACTCCTTCCACACGTTGTTTAGTGAAGTAGGTATTTCTTTGTGAGACATAAGACAGATAGCTAGGATTCCTCTCGTCAAGAGTTTCTATGATGAATATATCCCCCACTAACTGCCACATAAGCATTAACTTCAGTTATATTCTACATGATCCCTTCAGAATTTATGATTGGATGGTGACACACTTTCTAAATAATCAAAAGTGACTGTATTTTGACCATTGGATTGAATTATTTTATGAGAAAATTTTGACAAGCAAGCCAACTAGAATCTACTAGGTTATGCATGGCATGGGGAACATCCTCCTGAAATTCAGCCTCAAAACTTATTTTGCTACTTTCATTTGTCTTTGACTTTGCTGCTTCATTATGCTATACTGTGGGTGGTACATTTGTTTGGAGACATTTGTGATGGCCTATATGATGGTGCATAGATAAAAAATCGCTCTTGCTCCTATAGTGCTAGGCTCAATATATGTGGGTCTCAAAGTGATATTGGATAGCCCAATAAGACTAGGCAGTTCTGTGGCTTGGTTTCCCATCCATTTTCTTCATGCTTGGATTTGTGCCCACTTCTTGAGGACATATATTGAGTTAGAGCCTAGTGATGAAATCAAGAAGCTATGTCACTCATGTTTAGTCCCTATTCTTGAAATGATCTAGATTATGAATACGGTTTCTTGCCCTTATTGTCCTAGAGAGGCTAGGGTGCATGTGCTATATCCTCAAAATTTTGAGTAATGAGCTTACCCTTTCACTCTTTCTAATTCTAACATCCTAGCAGATGTGGGTCATCTTCCATTACATCTAGAAGCATATCAGTACATTATCTCTTTAATACATGAGGTACTCCCACTTCGTCCAGGGGAACACTTGGATGCAGAATCTTATAATCCATATCGATTTTTTCGGCAATTTAGGTATGACCAAGGCTTTTCTGAGAATATTCTCACTCCACTACCATCATGTCTGGGCCAATTAGCAAGCTATTGGTTATATCTTACTCATCTCCAAGATAATTTAGAGTATTATATTCCTGATATTAAGTCAAAAGTGATAATTCTTTGACTATATGTCACAACATAGTTTTATAACATTAGGCGATATTTTCGCATTGGTCCAAAGTTCATATTTAGAAATGAGCTAGATTCACATATCAAGAAAAAGCCGATGACCAATAGCAAAGGGTTAAGTAACACTAAAGTCCTTGGCTTGTAAATTTGCTTATCCTAGACTAGGTGGAGAGAGGATTATTCCCCCTTATGGCATTGATGATAGCCATTTTTGAGGCAATACATGTCCAAGATTAAATTCATGGTGAGGGGCACTTCAATCTATGTGTGACCCTCACATTCTAATCCTCCAAAGTACCCATTGATATACATAAGAGGTGTAGGATTAGAATCAGTGCCACCTACACTATCTCCAGATTTGATTTCTTCATTTCCCACACCTACGTGCCAGTTGGTTGACATAGATGTAGGGCTTGAAGTGATTCTTCCTTTGCCAACACCAATCTAATGGTCTTTTAATATGGACCTGAGTAGAGGGGATAAATCGGCCTTGACATTGCCTACATCAGTTGGCCATTTGTCAGATATAGGTACTGATAGTTCTTTCATCCTTTGTATATTTTCTCTTCTTTCCCTTACTCTGGTTGAGAATCCTATCTCCTTTCAGATGAATTGGATGAGGATTTTAGAGGCCCTTCTAATATTATTTTAGGTTTAGACGATGAGGGATATCTGAACTTTGCCAAGCTCTGCATTATATATACATACTAGTTTAAGCTCTACTGCAAATGTGGTTCCTTGGTTATGTTTCAGTTGAGGCATGCTTGCATTCATGGGTATCCATCCACCTTCATCACCATCAAGTGATGGTTAACTATCTTTCCTTCTTATCTCGAGGATTTCATTTGCGATCCCTTTCACTAATACAATACTTGCTTGCCCAAATGATAATGGAGAAGCATGAGTGGGTGACTATTGAATTATTATGGCTGTCGGGAGGTGCCACTAGGCTCTATGAATTTTAATATTATCATTATCCTCACTTTCTAGGATCCCCATTGTCTCTTATTTGTGTCAAATTTTATTCACAATTTTCCATCTCTTGTATCCCGATTCTAAAGTGTCCCTTGGTGCAATGGAAATAGATTTGCCTCCATTTAATATAAAAGTGAGTTAGTTCATATCACCAAATGGTTTTAACTTGAATTGGCAATAAAAGTGGACTTAATTTTACAACGTAAGAGTATACTTATTTTCCACATGGAGTGGGCTTGAGTTGTCACGTGAAAGTGGACTTGAGTTATCATGTGAAGGTGGACCTAATTTGCCACATAAAAGTAGACTTGATTTTGCCATACAAAAGTGGACTTGATTCACCATGGGAATGTAGACTTGGTTTTCAAACAAAATAGATGGGGTTTTGTATCTATATTTTACCATAAGAAACATAGAACACATGTTTGATAAGATTTTTTTTTGAGAAAGCCAGATATTTTGGCATAGATAAAGTATAGAAAATTTTATTTTGTTGTTGTTGTTGTCCCTAGAGGCTCATTCATAATACCGCTTTAAAAATTGGACATTGGTTAGTGGTATAGGTTTTTCCCCTTTGTCATCAAAGATCCATTCAATAATATAGGGGCCTTCCTAATTAGATTCAAATTTTCCTTTCTTACTTTGATTTAGGATTATGGGTTTTCTCAACACCAACACTATTTTTCTCTTCTGGAAAGATTTAAACCGAGCTATCTTATTGTAAGTCCTAAATATTTGTGCTCGGTACATCTCTAGGTTTTGTTGAGCTATAAGCCTTATTTCATCCAAGGAGTCTATCTCATCTAGGCAATGATGAACATTATCCTCTTTTTATTATTTTCTCTTGCAATGAAATCCTTAGAGAGAAAATTTGTACCTTGAAGGGTAGGACTACCTTGTGGAGCTGAAATTGACTACTTGGTATAGCAAGACTTTGAGAAACAATCTCAAAATAACAAATCAAAATGTGAGTAGTTTGAATGTGCAATCAATCATTGTGGGAATATAACTTCCAATAGGCACAAACCCCCATTATTAATTACCTCAACAATTATTAGGAATCTCCTAAATTGAGAAACCTAACTAATAAAAATAGATACACGAATGAAAAAAAAGCATAATTTGATTTATTTAAAGAAAGAGATACATGGCTTAAGTAAGGGCATACCCTTACCTTATAATTTAAAGAATTTAGCATCATAATATTGAAGAATATGAAATTGAAAAGGAAGTAGGAGAGTCTTGATGCTCACTGCAACCCTACTCCCATGCACTTGATTGCATGGAGTCAGACTCAAATGGGTGCTTGGTTTTGATTCTTGGTGGATGTTGATAACCTAACTTAATTTCAAGGTGTGGCTGACTATCTTGACTTATGCTAATGAACCCGATTAAGATCTGATAACTTTTTACTCATTGTTAGTTGGCTTCTTTTGATTTTTGATTTGAGATGATGATTAGTGTCCTTAACTTGTACTAAATATTATTGATTTGATAATCAATGACCTCTCTTGGCTTGCCATTGATGAGACTTAAAGTATCACTAATGACTTTAATTTATGTTGGTTGGGTTTGACGTGTGACCAATGGCTTTATGCGAATTATCAGTTAACTTCTTTTGAATAAGGCATTTAGCTAACTGACTGAGCGAGTTCATGTCTACCTTAGTTCAAGGCCACTATCTACCAATTTTGATTTGATAATCAATGATCTTATTGACATATTGTTGATTGAATTTGAGATGTCACTAATATATTTTGAGAAAGGTGTATTATCGATGGTTTTTGGGGTTCACTAGTTTGAAGGAGGCATCATTAATGGCTTTTGGGGTTGACTAGTTTGAAGGATGAATCATCAATAGTTTTTGGGGTTGCCTAGCTTGAAGAGTGTACCATCAATAGCTTTTTGGGTTAACTAACTTCGAAATGTAGCCAACAGCTTCATGTGCATTATTGGTTTGACTTCTTTTGGATAAGACATTTGGCTAATTGACTAAGTGAGTTCAAGTCAATCTTTAGTTTGATATGATTTAAAGGAATGATTGGCAGTCTTGGCTTCTGCTAATCATTCTTTAATTTGATAATCGACTACCTTTCATGGCTTGTCAATAGCTTTGAGCTTGTTGTCAACTAGCCCTGACTTGATTTTGGTTGTCTCATTTAGTTTAGTTTGAAGTTCAAACTTGACTTGATTTAAGTTTGATTTGATTTAGTTCAATATTTAGAACTTGATTTAGACTCAAGTATGATTTGACTCAATTTGATGTTCAAAACTTGATTTTTATTTAAATATGATTTGATTCAATTTGATGTCCAAAACTTGATTCAGACTCAAATCTGATTTAACTCAATTCGATGTTTAGAATTTGATTTAGACTCAAGTCTAATTTGATTCAACTTAATGTTCACAACTTGATTTGGATCAAGTTTGATTTGATTTAATTCAAGTTGGGTTCAACCTTATATTGAATTACCATAGAGCCTCAAACTAGATCCTTAGTGGATTTTAGATTTGACCCTTATTGAGTTCTTATTGGAACCTTTATTGGAGCTTGGATCTAACCCTTGATGGGTCCTTATTGGATCCTCAATGGATTTTGGATTTGACCATTAATGGATTCTTATTAGATCCTAGTTCAAACTAATATTAAGCTTGGGTTTAAGTTGTGTTGGACCTCAATCAAGTTCGGGTTTGAGGCTTAATAGACTGGAGTCTAAGTTCAAGTTAGATTGATTCATCTTAGTTCTAGATTAGATTTGACATACTTTTAGCTGGAATCTGAGTTTGGTTTGACCTGTTTAGGGTCTAGTTTAAACTTATTTTGAGCTAATTAGGGTTTGAATCTAATTTGGTTTGACTCTAGGATGTTCAGACGACACAAATACTGGCCTATAGTCCAATAGTTGCAAGTTTGAGGGCCAGCTTAATTTGGTGAGCCCGAAGGCTAGCATAGGCCGTTCGACAAGCTTAAAGGCTGGCCTATAGTCTAATGATCATGAGCCAGAGGGCTGGATTGATTTGGTGTGTTCAAAGGCTAGCTTATAGTCCAATAATAAGCCCGAGGGTTGGCTTGACTTATCAAGTCTGACAGCCGACCTAGGATATTTGGTGGGCTCAAAAGTTTACATATAGTTCAATGGTCACATGCCTAAGGGCTAGCTTGATTTGACTGCCTCGAAAGTTAGCCTAAGATATTTAACGGGCCGAAAGGCTAGCCTATAATTTAATAGTTGTGAGCCCACGGGTTGACTTTATTTAGTGGGTTTGAACGTTAGCCTATAGTCCAATAGTTGTGAGCCTTAGAGTTGGCTTAATTTAGCAAGCTAGAAGGCTGGCCTCGGTTGTTCGGTTCGTCTGAAAGCTGGCCTATAGTCCAATAGTTACGAGCTCAAGAGCTAGCTTTATTTTTTGAGCCCAAGAGCTAGCTTGATTCGACTAGTTGAAAGGATGGCCTTTGGTTGCTAGCCTGAGGGCTGGTTGATTCAATAGGCCCAAAGGCTATCCTATAGTTGCGAGCTTGAGGGGCCACTTATGGTAGTGAGCCTAAGGGTTGGCTAGTTGGCGAGCTTAAAGGCGGCTTGGTTTGCAAGCCCAAAGACAGGGTTGATTTGGCAGACTTAAAAACTAGCTTTTGACTGTGAGCCGGCGGGTTTGCTCAATTTGGTAGGCCCAAAGATTGACCTATGGTTACAAGACCGAGGGTTGGGTTAATTCAACGAGCTCGGAAGATTGGTTTATGATTTGAGAGCTTGAGAACTGAGTTGATTCATTGAACCTGAAGGTTGGCTTATGATTTTGAACTCAAGAGCTGGCTCGATTTGATGGACCTAAAAATTGGCCTATGATTGTGAGTTCGAGAGTTGGCTCAATTTGGCAAGTCTAAAGGTTGACCTATGATGGGACTAAAAATTGGCCTATGATTGTTGGTCCCAGCTAGGTCTTCAACACAGCAAGTGCCTTTATTTATTTTTTTTCCCCTACCCATGCTTTCTTCCCCTCTCATCCGGATCTTCAACACAGCAAGGGCTTACCCTTACTTCGCTCTTGTTTGGGTCCACAGTTGGATCCAACCAAATCTTGGCTGGATCAAACCATAGGCAAGTGGCAGGTGCACGATAGCGACAGTAGGCTCGGGTAGGTGTGGTGGAGCTTGGACAACGCTGATTGAAGCTTGAGAGGGGGGCAGGACTGGCAAAGCTTAGGCAGGTTGGTAGTGGCGGTGGAGAGAATGGGCAGTTGAGCTTGTGCCAATGCTATGGGGCTTGGACCGGTGTGTGCTAGCACAGTGGAGGGCCGGCAAAATTAGGGATCCAATGAGGAGGTGTGTCAAGGGGTCTCTGATGGGTATAGACACGGATGGTCGAGTGCTGATCAAGGGTGGCTGTAGATCAAAGGGTGTAGGCCAGAGTTCAAGGACATGCAAGTTGGTTGTGTTGGAGGCGAAGGTGGTTGTGTTGGAGGCGAAGGTGTGGAGGAGGCGCAAGTTGATTTGGTGGCGATGGCATTCAGTCTGGGAGTCACCATCTTCAACCATGGAGATGAAGATGTCCATCATCAATGGCGAGGTCACTTTGGAGCTAGATTGCCATCATCATCGGCTTCCCCTTTAGAGGGTCTTGTTCGGGGCTGAAGCCTGGGGCATCAGAAGCCAGAGACATGTAGGATGGCTTCGTGGTCGAGGAGGAGGTTCTCTAATTTGAAGTCATAGTGGCAGACGCCGTGGGAGTGGCTACTAGTTATGGCTCGCTAAAGCATAGGTTCGAGGATGGCCGGAGATGGAATGCAGCAATGAAGTCTTTGTAAAAGGAAAACTAGGGAAACAAGAAAGGGAAAAAGCAAAAGATAAGGGCTTACATCTTTTTCCCTTCATGATTTTGCTTCCACAAAAATCTCTCCCATCCTTTTATAGCTTCCAATCTCTTTTCAATTTGGCATCTCTTTTTTCTATTTTGATATGTTCCCTATTCTTTGATATTCAGAGGGTTTATATAGACGTTGAAGAAATAGACTTGACTGGGTTTCTATCTCTTCATTTAATTTTTTGAATGCTGAAAGCAGCCATAGATAGATATAGATATGGCTTATTTTAACATTGGATGAGTCTGTGATAAGATATGAATGTATCTATTTGCTGTGGATAAGAAAATTTGAAAAATATACCCACTATAGATATTGCATTTATAAAGGAATTATTTACACATTTTTTCCGAAAAATTTGTAATAAAATTTAATTTTATAAATTCGAGGGGTCTTTTTATAAAAAGACTTATTTATAAAATTTTAAAACTTTCAGTGTCTATTTTCAATAAAATTTGGACTCATTTATAAATAAAATTTTTTGAGAAACTTATTTGCAAAAAATTAAAATTTTAGGATTCATTTGTAAATATAAAATTTTTAAAGGGTTTATTTGCAAACCATAAAATTTAATAATGATCATATTGTAATTATTGGTCTTTTGTGAGGTTTATTTACAAACTATAGCATTTGCAGAGATTGATTTGAAATTTTAGAACTTTTATAGACTTTTTCATAAAATTTCAATCCCAGGGATCTACTTGTAAGAAAAATCTAGCCATGGACCTATTTGTTAGAATTAATTTATCCAATGATTTATTTGTAAAATTCTTGTACCTTTTATTTTAGCCCAAATTTTGGATGAATTATGGGCTTGATCTTGGTCCAAACATTTGCCCCACTTAGCCCATATGGTTTGAGCCGGAATTTTTCAATAATTTGGGTTCAAATCGAGCTTAGCTTTTGGTCAAATTTGACAATGATTCAGATCCAATTGAGACTCATATTTGAGCCATAATGTAGAGGCATACAAGTCTCCATTTTGATAATATTTTAATCAAATTTGATTATAGCAAACATCACCTCAAACATACCTTAGTCCCAAATACCCATGAATATGGTGTTAATTGGATAGAGGTTTGATATGTGGTGTGATAAGCTTACAATGCCTCAAAATATTTTTGGTGCCAATCTCTTTTGCTCTTGGTGATGGCCTTTTTAAGTATTTTTAGAGACTCTTGTTTAATGCCTCAACAAGCCACTCACCCATGCATTGTAGATGGATGAATATGTTTAATCTATAATAATGTGTAAAACATCCTACCTTGAAATTTTTAGAAGATGATTTATTATCAGAAAAGATTTTTTGAGGAACACTGAATCAGTACAAGATATTTTTCTGAAAGAAATGAATTATACTATCTGCTTTTACCAATTTCAATGGGATTGCTTCTCCCTACTAAGAGAAATAATCTATCATTGCTAATATGAAGCGGTGACCTCTGGAAGAAGACAACACAATTAGGCTGATTATATCTAATGCTATAGTTCAAACAGCCATGAGGTTATCATTGGACATAAATGATTTGGATCTTAGTGAATGAAGTTACGATGAATCTGGCATAGGTGACATCTTCTTACATATTTGATACAATCTCTCATCGTCGTGTGACAATAGCAGCTCATAAGCTTGATTTTGATCATTTATTTTAGGCCTGATTGATGAACTTCACAAATCCTAGAGTGTACTTCATGCATAACTTTCTTTTCATTTAAAAGGTAGCGTGAAAGTAGTCAATAAAAAAATCTCCTATAAAGGGTGTCCTTGATAAGCTACAAGAATGTCGCCCTCTTCTTAAGTTACATCAGTGCTAATTTATTTTCTGGGAGTTCTCCTTTGTTGAGGTAGCAAGTGAATACTTTTCTCTAGTCTATTGATTCCTCTATCATTTTAGACTCAATCTTCTCATACTTGATGTTGAACACCAAGCTTATAACTTATTTATTATGAACTATGATTAGAATCTCCCAATGATTAGGATTAGCCAATGTCTTGGCTAGCTTGGCTAAGGACTCAACTTTTGCATTGATGGACTAGGAAATTTTAATTATTTGAATATGTGAGATTTGCCCCATGAGTTCTCGAGTCTTTTCTTAGTATTTTAGTAGCTCAAATT
This sequence comes from Trichopus zeylanicus subsp. travancoricus, assembly GCA_005019695.1. Lineage (NCBI taxonomy): Eukaryota > Viridiplantae > Streptophyta > Magnoliopsida > Dioscoreales > Dioscoreaceae > Trichopus > Trichopus zeylanicus. The sequence continues at coordinate 232,132 of RXID01022276.1, read as the reverse complement.
TGTGAATTTTATATTACCCTCCCACCTAATTGATAACCATTTATGAGTCATCAAAAATATGTAGATGCGATATCCCCATATTGAATACCATTTCAAGTTATATAATTAGGGTCTCGTATTCAGTTTTATTGTTTGTGCATAATTTTAAGAGGGAGTAGGAATATCGTAAAATGCCCCAATTTGGAGTGACAAATAATACGAGTTTGATGCCTACTTTAATTTGCAAAAGCTTGGGCTTGATTCTTGGTCTGATGGATGATGCCCTAGTAAAGTATAGCTTCTAGTAGGTTCTCTTTATTCAACAAAAGGTATTTCTTCTTCAGGGAGTTTGCAACTCAATGGAGAGTCATTTAGTACCAAGTGAGCTATGAGAAAATTGGCAAGGACTTGTCTTTTAATCACTTTTTGAGAAGTGAATTAGATTTTGTACTCCATGAGGATTAACGCCTATTTTGCCAACCTGTTAGTGAGCATGGGCCTAGTCATTGAGCATTTTATGAGGTCAACTTTTGATAATAAAATGACTTAATGAGAAATAAAATAATGTCTAAGCTTCTTGAACACGAATATGAGTACTAGACAATACTTTTCGATGGGAGAATAGTTAATTTCTACCCTACTAGTATTCTGCTTAAATAGTAGAGCGCATTTTCTTTGTTTTTTTCATTATTTTGGGCGAGAAGTGCCCCCATAGACCCTTACATTGTGGATGTATAGAGGGTTAAAGATCTATTAGGCATGGATGGTGCCAGGACTGTGGCTTTAAGAGATATTACTTAATCTTTTCAAAGCCATGTTGATATTCTTGATCCCAAATGAATGGATCATCCTTCTAAAAAAATCATCAATTTGAAGAAGCGCTTGAATTTTTTAGAGAGGTTAGAAATGAATCTCCTTATGTATTTGAGTCAGCCTTGGAATGACTTCACCTAATTTAAGTTGTTGGGTGGTGGCATATCTAAGATGGCTTTGATCTTAGATGGATTGATTTCAATCCCTCAATGTCCAATGGTGAAGCCGAGGAATCTTTCAGATGATACCCCAAAGGCATATTTTATAAGATTTATCTTTAGATTATATTTTCTAAGGGGGTCAAAAATTATTCTTAGGTCTTGGATGTGCTTGTCTTTGGACTTAGTAGTTAAGACTAAGTCATCTACGTAGCATTCCACCAACTAGTGTATAAATTAATTACAAATTTGGGTCATGGCACTTTGATAAGTGGCACCTGCATTCTTGAGCCCAAAAGGCATCACCTTATAGTAATAGATATCAATTAGAGTTTGAAAGACCATATGCTTTTTATCATTAAGATCCATCTTGATTTGGTTGTATCTTGAAAAATTATCCATAAAGGAGAATAGTTCAAAATCGGTCGTATTGTCAATCATGATTTCTATTATTGGTAATAGAAAATTATCTTTTGGATATGTTTTATTTAAGTCCTTGTAATATATACAAATATAAATTTGGCCATTCTTCTTCTTGACTAACATAATGCTTGCTATCCAATCTAGTTATTTCTCTTCCTTGATTAAGCTTGCTTCAATCAATTTCTTTATTTCTTCTATCACTTTTTATTATTGGTCTAGTTTCATCTTCTAGGTGCTTGTTTGATAGTTGAAAGTTTAGGATCAATAGCTAGTTTGTGGACTACAACTTCAAGATCTAGTCCAATTATCTCCCTATAGCTCCATGCAAAGCAATAAATTTATTCTTGGGGTTGTACTTTGAGTTGGGCTTGACTTTTCTCTGAGGGTTGTGTGCTAATAAAGGTTTTCCTAGGGTCCTCCTCTAAACTTAGGTTGATTTTTATTAGTTCATCGATTGTGGCTTGTTGCCCATCTTCAAGTTCTGGTGAAGCTTCCTTTAGTTTGAGGATCATGTTTTCACCAAGTGGTTTATCATGTTGAATGGGACTTAGCAAAGATTTCTCTTTTGATTTTTAGGGCATTTTGGCTACATTGTACCCGCTTTCTTTAGGTTTGTTGTGGATTTCACCATCTTGTGATGTTTGTAGAGTCATGGTTCACTCGATGCATGTGGTTTGTGTGTTAGAAGGCATGAAGCATATTTGATTCGCCTTATTATTGGATAAAGGTCCAATGGTAATCATAAGCCATGTATGGATGCTTAGAGCAATGTAGCCTAGTTCTTTGAAATACTTATTTCCTCTCCTAGGAATATAAACATGCCCTTGAGGTGGATTTAGTTTGCCATATAAATGTAGACTTGATCACCATGTAAAAGCAAATTGAATTTGCCACGTGGTAGTGGACTTGAATTGCCATGAAAATGTGGATTTGATCACCACACAATATGAAATTAGTCTACCACATAAAAGTGGACTTGATTTGACATTTTAAATATAGACTTGGTTGCCACATAAAATGGGCTTAGATTGCCACATGCAAGTGGGCTTAATTTACAACCCAAAAGTAGTCTTAGCTCACCATGTCAATGCAGACTTGTATCCCTCGAGTTAACTTAGGGGGTTGATGGGTGGGGGTGGTGCAAGGATTCTAACTCAACCATATTTTATCATTGACTATTCTTGTCTTCTAGAGGAGCTTGTAGGCGGTTAGAAACTGACTCTTGCCTATTGCCAGTATTTGGGAGACTAATGCCCTAGTTTGTACCAGTAGATCCTTTATTTCATTATTGAGGTTCGACATAAAGAAATTTGGCTTTTACCACTTGGGTGAACTTGTTCTTTGCTGCCTAGCTGGATTTGGTCTTTAGGCCCCCATGGTTGACTTGGTCTTTTGCCCCCTTGGGTGGACTTGGTCTTTGCCCCTTGGGTGGGCATGGTCTTTGCCTCATTAGTGGACTTTGTCTTTTACTCCTGGGTGGACTTGGTCTTTGCCCATTGGGTGGGAGGTGAGGGGTTGATCCATACTAAGGAGGTGGAGCAGTAATTGGATCAAGGTAGTTACAACAACAACAGCAATGCTAGGAGCAGTGCAATATTGGTGAAAGCAGAAGCACCATGAATAAATTGATTTGTGTTAGACATAGCTTGATTGCTATTATGGACTCTAGTTAGCCCACAATGATTATTATTTTGTCATTGAGATTTGGTGTAATGCCATTTGGCCTTATTCCCTTTGAATGGGTTTGGCCCTCACTTTCTGGGTGGACTTAGTCTTTGCTCCCTTGATGGACTTAATCTTTGTCCCCAGGATAGGAGGTCCTTTCCTTCTGGATGTGAGGTCATTGCTAAAAGCATAAAAATCACCTAAGAAGAGGTGGGGTGGGGGAGAGTGAATTAGGTTTTGATAACAAATAGCACATTTTCAATAAATCAAAACCAAGTCAATCTACTAAAATGATTCAAAGACAATCTTAATCAATCATAAGTGCAAATAAGTAAATTTAGTAAGGAGAGAGTGCACCATGATGTAACATGATTCAGAGTCCTACCACTCCTAACCATGGCCTTTGCCTTGATCTTGAGAACTTTAACTCTCCACTAAAGCATTGTATGATTGTAAAGCCAATCCCTTACAACTCTTCTTGTACAAAATGACAAGATGAACTCCCAACCAGAGCTTGAGTCTCTGAACTATTTCAAACAACCTTGGAGTGGATTACAAGTGAAAAACTAGAGATAGATCTTACAATTTTAACTCACACAAAGTTCTCTCAAGAAAGCAGTGAGGGCAATGAACAATTACTTGTGATTGGAAAGTTTAGAGCAATTTGAAGGCTAGAGAGCTAAAGGGCTTTAATTTATTTTATACAAAGATTGGAAGTTACAAAATATATTTAGAGAAGCCCTTTCATCTCTATTTATATCTTTGAGGTCAAGTCTAGCCATTTGGGATGAGATCCTACAGCTAAGTTTATTTCAACGGTCAAAAAACTAGCTGTTGTTCATGGAAAAAACCCAAATTGAATGACCACTTCATATAACCAGTTGATTGGTATTAAATTATAAGAATAGGCCCATAGCCCATCCGGGTGTCTGATTCCCAAATAGGCATCCGGTTCTATCAGAACCTGAATCCCAGTTGGGAATTTGATTCTAAACTAGGTGTCTAGTTTTGGTTAATGAACTAGAACCTGACCTCCAACCAGATGTCTAGTTCTCATGGGCATCTAGTTTTGCATAAGACTAAACTTTGAATCTTCGATTTAACTCTATTGGCCATCTGATTCAGAGGTGGACGTTCAGTTCAGTCATAACAACTCTATTATAAGCTTCCTATAAAACTCTATGTAACAAAGAACTCTAAAAAATTTATCTTAAACAAAATTTTGACTCAATTGAAAATAAAAAGAAAGCTAAACCTAGTCGTAGCTGAGTTCTTGAGTTGCCTTGGTTTTGTTCATGTCATCCTCAAAACTTCAAATTGTAGTAGACACCTTCCTAGCCACTTTGAGCCATCTCTTGATCTTTTCAAGTCACATTCGCCTATCCACCATTGTGCTTCCTTTTCCGTGAATCTTTCAAATATTTCCTTGATAGTTTAAGTATTTTGGCTAAAGCACAACTCAAGTAAATATCAAATATAGTTTGTTTGTTATCAAAACTAGGAAGGACGACAATCATTCCCTTTTTGATGATAATAAACTCACAAAAAGAATACTTAAAATTTAAAGCGTAAGTAATAATAGCATACTAAGCATGTGTAGGCATGTATAGAGCAAAAAGGCATATATAACACAATGATAAGCCATTTATCAAAGCAAGCCACATATCAAGATCATAAACACTATAGCAAGAAAAATACTATTAAAACTATTAAAAACATTATATGACATATAAAACAATAATATAGTGCTCTTCTTTTTAACATCAACAAAAAGGATAAAATGGAAAATTAAAAGTGGACAGAGTTTCCTTGATATAATTAAAGAGTCCATCCTGTAGACAAGCCAAACTATCCACATAAAACTAAATATAATCAAGATGAATACCACAAGTACACAAGTATGCCAACAATTCACAACCTGTATACAAGCTCCCTCTTAATTAATGCATTCAAAGATAGTATCCAAGAGCTAACAAAAACAAGCTCATTCAAGAAGGAAACTCAAAATCTACAAAGTCCATCCATAATTTTCATCGGGTAAACCAAATTGCATCCAAACATCAACATCATTTGAAATTTCATAGTAAAAAAAAACTAAAGACTATCCAAAAATAGACATAAAGATCATAATCCCAAAACTAAACCATAATACAAAACATTAAAGGAATAAATTCTATAACTCCATTGAAAGAGCAAATAAGAGAGAGAACTAAGGACTCAGTTCAGGAGTCATGCAGTCCAACATGGTATAGATCATATCATTCATCCCATCCAATGAAGAGTGGAACTCATCCACTAAAGTCCAGAGATGGGTCACCTGCTTGGTCGTGCTTTGGGATAAGTCCTCCAAATAACACATCATCTTAATGCCCACCCTTCGAAAGGAGGTTAGACTAGAATATGATGGATCACATAGGCTCAAGGTGGAAGGAGGTTAGACTAAAGCTTCCATATGGCATTACCCTAATTTCTCTTAAAGACAGCTTCAACAATTGATTGATATGAGAGAATTTGGTCAAACCATTTATGGGTAAGAATTAGTCTCTACTTTGCTATAGGTATACTAAGGATAGAGCCTCGGACTATAGGAGTAAGTGTCATGTCCTTATTGTGATACAAAGTAACAAATATGTTAGAATGTTCATCAAAGATGGCATTCACATAAAAAAATTGGACATCATAATCATAGTAAGTTTCACGCCTGTTTATGAGGGAGCTCCAGCTTTGAGCATCAAATAAGGGTTTGAGATTCAATGATTGAAGATTATCGAAGTCCATAATATGAGGAACAACAATGCAGGAACTTGCAAACTTGGTTTGAAAGTGAATAAAGGATTCAAGTGAAGCAAATTCAGGAGAGAAAAGGTCATTACCAATGGAATAGGATGATCCTTCACCTTTCCTCTTCTTGGAGACAAGACTTTTGAATCTACAAGCCATTGGAAGAGAAAACTCAAAATTGAGGTGGGAGAAGGAGATAATCGAAGGAGGATGGGACTAAATAAAGTGAGAGGCCTTGGATTGCCTTGGAACCACCTTTGGGGAACTTGGGGGGTCATCAGAGGAAGCCATACATAAAGAAATTGTGAAAATGTCTTGACAATTGGGGGTTTAAAGTTGAAAATTGGGCCAGTTCTACTGTATTGAATGTTTGTTTGATGAATAGGCATCCGATTGTGATTCTGGTAGTTTGATAACTTTCCTAAACTAGACATCCATTTCCTAAATAGGTGTCTGATAGTGAAATTTGGTTAACCAGAAAATATAGAACCAGACGTCTATTAAGCAATTGGGCATCCGATTAAGACAAAACTGTAGACCCCTATAAAGTTTAGAAATGAAACTAAAAACCCAATTTTAAAAGCTCTGAATAATTTATGCAAGTTTTAAAACACCAATTGCATTCTAAATTAAATAGAACCATATCTCATCCAATTTGTGAAAATTTCTACGAGTTGATGATTGGTTTCAATGAAAATCAAAGAAATGTCCTCTTTCGATTGATCCTAAAAAAATGTTAGCGAATATCAATATGTTTTGAATGAGAATGTAGTACTAGATTTTTGGAAAAAACAATAGTGTTAGTATTATCACAATAAATTAGTATATTTGAAAAAGTACAACCAAATCTTGAATTATTTGCCTCATCCATAAGATTTGAAAGCAATGACACCCTACAGCTATAGATCCAGCCTTGGCAGTAGAAAGAACCATTGAGTTTTGTTTCTTAGAACTCTATGAGACTAGAGATTTTTTAAGAAATTGGAATATACCATTAATACTCTTTCTATCCACACAACATTTGGCACAATTTGTATCACAAAAACTAATCAAATCAAAGCAATCACCTCTTAAGTACCACAATCCTAAATTTAGTATGCCCCTGAGATATCTAAGTATGCATTTCACGAAAATTAGATGGAATTTTTAGGGGATGCTTGAAATCTAGCACATAAGCAAATACTATACACGATATTGGGTTTACTTCCTGTAAGATACAATAAACTATCAATCATTCCTCTATACCACTTTTCATCAACATTTTCACTATCTTTATTTTTATCCAACTTGGTTGAAGGACTCATTGGAGTTCCTATTGCTTTGGCTTCATCCATGTTGAACTTCTTGAGTAGCTCCTTGCTGTACTTAGCTTAGTTGATAAAAACCCTTTTTTTTTAATTGTTATAATTGGAGTCCAAGAAAGAAGTGCAATTTACCCATTATGCTCATCTCAAACCAGTTCTTCATAGTAGTTGCAAACATCTCACATAGATTTTCATTAGTAGCATAAAATATAATATCATCAACATAAATTTGTATTACTAATAGATCATTATTTATTTTTAATAGAAATAATGTGATAATGTGGTGCCTATGGAACCTCTTTTGAAATCATTTGAAATCAATAAGGAGCTTAGTCTCTCATACTAACCTCTTGGAGCTTGCTTAAGATTGTGTAGTACCTTCTTTAATTTTAAAATATGCTTTGGAAAAATTCAAATCTTCAAATTTGGGAGGTTATTTGACATATTCTTTTTTAGATAAAAGGCCATTTAAGAAAGAACTTTTGACATCTATTTGAAATATTTTAAAATCTTTATAACATGCAAAAGCAAGTAAAATCTGAATAGATTCCAATGGAGCAATAGGTGCAAAAATTTCTTTAAAATCAATGCCTTCAATTTGGTTAAGATTCTTGGCCACTAATCTAGCCTTGGTTCTAACTATGACACCATTTTCCTCTAACTTGTTCCTATAGACCTATTTGGTACTAATAATTGGTTAGTCATTTGGTCTTTGAATAAGCTCCCAAATTTGATTTAGCTCAATTTGATTTAGTTCTTCTTACATAGCAAGAATTTAGCTCTCATCTTTTTGAGTTTTCTCAAGGTTCTTGAGCTCAATATGAGAAGGAAATGCAATATGATTGAGATTATACTTAAGAACATGATGAGTTTTTACCCCTTCATTAACATCACCTATGATTTGATCTAATGAATGCTTTTTCTTGAATCTTGACTCATTGGTAATTCCTTGTCATGATCTTGCTCCTTTGGCTTATCATTTCCATCATCAATATTCTTCTTATTTGACTCTTTGCTAGTCTCACCCTCCTTTCTCTTAGATATTTACAAATCATCCATCCTCTTGGAGATCTTTGCATCAACATCAACAACCTTTTTCTCCAAATGAGGGTAAGATTTATCAAATTCAACCTTGATAGACTCTTTAACAATCAAACATGACTTTATTGAGGACTCTGAATGCTCTAGATGTAGAAGAATAGCTGAGAAATATGCCTTCAAAAATCTTGGAATCAAATTTTGAGAAATAATTTTTTGTATTTAAAATAAAATATTTGCATCCAAAAACATGAAAATATGCAATGTTTGGCTTTTTCCATTTCACAACTCAAATGGGGTTTTATCAAGAATTGGTTGAATAGAAACTCTATTCCAGATATAGCAACCGTGTTGATGGTCTCCGCCCAAAAATAGTTGGGTAGGAAATACTCGCTAAGTATGACCCTTACCATCTCTTGAAGAGACCTATTCTTCCTCTCAACAACTCCATTTTGTTGTGGAGTTCGAGGAGGCAAAAAGCTATGCTCAATGCTATTTTTAATGCAAACCTCTTCAAATGGATGATTTTCAAATTCTCCTTCATGATCACTTCTAATTTTGGAAATCAAATAACCTTTTTCATTTTGAAAATATTTTGCAAAACCAACAAATATATTGAAAGCCTCACTTTTATTCGCAAGAAATAGAACCCATGCATATCTAGAAAAATCATCAATAATTACAAAGGCATAGTCTTTTAACTCTTAGATTTATAGTCCCAATGGGCCCAAATAATTCTAGATGAAGAAGTTGAAGTGGTCTTATAGTTGACACCACTTTCTTGGGTTTATGTGAGTACTTCACTTGCTTTCCTATTTGGCATGCCCCATATATTTGACCTTTGATGAATTTGCCTTTGGGTAGTCCTCTCACAAGCTCCTTCTGTTTGACTTTGGCAATTGTATCTATGCATGTGTGTCCAAACCATCTATACTAAAGCCATTCATGATTTTCATGAGGTACAAAATACGTTTGAACATTAAGGTTATCTTGGTCAATAGTACAAATATTTCCATCACGATGTCCCACAAAAGCAATATTGTTGCTATCATTATGTCTAACTATGCAATGATTAGATTTAAACAAGATATGGAAACCCTTCAATAATTGACTAATATATGACAAATTATTCTCAAGTTCCTCAACTAGGAGTACACCTTTAATAAGAGAGGAACCAATAAAAATGTCACATTTACCAATAATTTTACCTTTACAATTATCTCCAAAGGTAACAAATCCTCCCTCTTTGCTTACCAACAACTTGAACATAGATGGATTCCCCATCATGTGTCTTGAATATCTACTATTGAGGAACCATTTCTCATTCTTCTTCTTAAAGGCACAACTAACACATCAAAATTGGGCTGGTACCCATTCTCAATTAGAGTCCTCAAGATTAGAACAATTGAGTATTCAAATGGACATAAATGCAAATAATCATGGAAGAAATATATGTTGAAATTACATACCTCTACCATATCAGCTAGAGAATGATTAGAAGATATAGCTGGTGAAAGCTCATGGGTTATCCCTAACTACTCCAACAATAATTACATTAGAGAGTTTTTAGGAACCCAAACTAGCTTAGATTCCTTAGGTTTTGGGATTATCCCCTTAGGTACCCATATTTTTTAAAGAGAATGTTTATCTTAATTGGAAAACTAGTAGAGACATGTCCCCTTCTACAGCAATAAGTGCAAGCCAATTGAGAATGAGTTGCTTTTGAAGCCTTTACAAAAGTAGTTTTAGTACTTTTAAACTTAGAAGTTGAAATAAAGCCAAAATTGGATTTATTTAAAACATTCTTTTGGATTTTGAAATTCATGTTCAAGTTAGTATTTCTATGAAAGAAATTTTACAAAGCTTTTCTCAAATGACTATTCTCATTTCTAAGCATGTCAAGATCATTTCGGCATTCACAAGTAGTTTTACAAGATTTTAAAAATATCGTATTCTACTTAGACTTCATCAATAACCACTTTGCAATTGCAAGTGTGTTTGGAAGATTTCAATGCATCAAAATCATTTTCAAGTAAAGATAGTTTCTTTCTCAATGGAGCATGCTTATGACTCAATTTTTCATGCCTTGAAAATAATTCTTAGAAAGCTTCTTGTAATTTCTTAAAGGATAAGTCACATACCTCATCCTCATTTTCCATGAGGCATAAGTTCACAATTTCATCATTGGATAAGGCATCCTCACTCTCCTATTGCGAGTGATCCCATGTTTCCATCATTGCCTTCTTCTTCTTGGCCTTGAATTTCTTGGATTGGTTGTTGAGAGGGCAACTGGCTTTCACATGGCCCAACATCTTGCACTTGAAGTAGGTTGGTATGTATGTCTTCTTCTTCTTCCATGTTTGGGTTGCTCCTCTCACCCTCTCTTGGCTTTCTTGGCATGTGCTTCTTCTTGAGAAATTTTTTTAACTTCCTTGTAAGAAGCATCAAATCTTCATTATTCTCCTCCTCTTATTCTCCACTTGATTCCTTGGCTTTCAAAGCAATGTTCTTCTTCTTCTTATCTTCACTGTCCTCTTGGATCTAGTCCTACATTGCCATCTCATGAGTGATTATAGATCTAGGAGCTTCTCCAAAGGTAGTGTATTGAGATCTTTAGCTTCTTGTATTACAATAACTTTTGGATCCTAAGTCCTTAAAAAATATCTCAAAATCTTCCTCACCATCTCATTATTAGTATAAGCTTTACCAAGATATTTAAGAGTATTGATAATTTCAATAAAGTGAGTAAAAATTTTGATGATAGACTCATTTAGCTTCATCTTAACTTTTTATTGGTTAACCAATATGTTGACTTTAGATTCTGTCACTTGTCTTATACCCTCATGGGTAACCTTAAAATAATGCCATATGTCTTGAGCTATCTTATAAACAGTAATACTGTTAAATTTGGATAGATAAAGAACACAATACAAGATGTTCATGGCTTTCATATTCAAGGAATTTTTTTCTTATCAACCTCATTCCACTCATCCTTGGGTTTGAGAACCTTCACCCCATCAATTGTTTTGGTCGATGGAGTGTACCTTTATTTTGTCAACCTCCATAGAACATAATCAATAACTTTTATGAAGATCTGAATTTGGGCTCTCCAATAATTGAAATGAGTGCCATTAAATAGTGGTGGATGAGTGGTGAATTTCCCCTCTTGAATGGATGGTGAAGCACCAAAAGTTTCCCTAAATATAGATAAAAAAACTCTAGGTGGTCAAACCAAAAATAAGAGCACCAAGCTTTCCCACCAATTGAAAGCACAAAAATCACCTCTATAAGGGGGCGAGGGGGGTGGGTGGTGTGGGGTTTGAATTAGGTTTTGATTAAAAATAGCATTTTTTTCAAAAAATCAAAACCAAGTCAATCCACTAAAATAATTCAAAGCCAATCTCAACTAATCACAATTGCAAATAAATAAATTAAGGAAAGAGAGAGTGCACTGTGATGTAGCATAATTCAAAGACTAATCTCTCCTGCCCATGGCTCTTACCTCAATCTTGAGGACTTCAACTGTCCACTAGAATGTTGCTTCATTGATGAAGCCAACTCCTTACAATGCTTCTTGCACCAACCAGCAATGTGAACTTCCAACTAGAGCTTGAGTCTTTGAACCATCCCAAATAATCTTAGAGTGGATTACAAGTAGAAAATAGAGATAGACCTTACAATTTTAGCTCGCTCAAAGTTTTCTCTAGAAAGAGGTGGAAGGCAATGAAATTTATTTGAGATTCAAAAATTTAGAGTAATTTGAAGGATAGAGAGCTAAAAGGGCTTTAATCTCTTTTTTACAAAGATTGGAAGTTGTAAAAGCTATTTATAGAAGCCCCTTTATCTCTATTTATACCTTTGGAGTCAAATCTAGCTATTTGGGGTGAGATCCTACAAGTAGTTCCCTCCAATGATCAAAAAATTAGTCATTATTTATGTAGAAGACCCAAACTAGATTACCACTTTGGATAATCAGTCGATTGGTTCTAGCTTATCAAAACTAGCCTACAGCCAGCTGAGCACCTGATTCCCAATTGGACATTTAGTTTGTTGAAACCTGAATCCAAATCAAGCATCCAATTTTGGTTAATAAACTAGAACTTAACCTCCAGTCGGATGTCCGGCTCTCAATCGGACATCTGATTCTGCATAGGACTAAAGTTTGAATTTTTAGTCTGACCCAACCAGTCATATGATTCATAGGTCAATGTCTAGTTCAATTAGAAAAGCTCTGTGAGGAACTTCCTACAGAACTCTACTAGACATGGATTTATCTCAAACAAATTTTTGACTCAACTAAAATAAAAAAATTAGACCTTGTCATAGCTGAGTGTTTGAGTTACCTTGACTTTGTCCATATCATCCTCAAAATTTCAAGTTATAGTAAATACCTTCCTAGCCACTTTGAGCAATCTCTTGATCTCTTCAAGTCATGTTAGCTGATCCAGCATCGCACTTCCTTCTTCTTGAAGCTTTTGAGAATTTTATTTGATAGCTTTAAGTATTTTGGCTCAAGCATAATTCAAGTAGATATTAAATATAGTTTGTTCATCATAAAAATTAGGAAGGGCAATAATTTTCCTTTAAATGGGAGATGAGGAGTTGATTTATGCTTATGTGGACTTTGATTGCCCCTACGGTGATTGTTAATTGATGAAGTACACTAGAGATCTTTCACCATGGATGATGCTATAAGATGGGGTGGAGGGATAATTTGATGATGCCATCTTCCTTTTTCTTGTAATAAAAAAATCAGTCATTAGTTTTCAACTTTTTTCATTTGATATGTGTCTATGTTAATTAGGTTTCTCTACTCAAAGGAGAAACCAAGTCCCACCAAGCATGCCAAAATTTGTGTGTTCAAAATCAGTTACTAGGGATGGCGAAGACCCCAGCGAGAAATCTCTAAATGATAAATAAAAAATGTGTGATAGTTTGAGTGCACAATTAGAAATTGTGGGAATATGACTTCGATAAGGACAAACCCCCTATTGTTAATTATCCTAATAATTATTAGAAACCTTGTAAAGCAAAAAACCTAGCTCATAAAGTAGAGATGTAAAATAAAAGAAAGCATTATTTGATTGATTTGAAAAAGGAGTACATGGTTTAAGTAAGAGAATACCCTCACTTTATAATTTAAAAAATTTAAATTCCTGATTGTAGAAAAATATGATATGAGAAAGGAAGTGGGAAAGGGTTGATATGCCCCACTGCCACTCCCATGCACTTGACCATGTGGAGTCTGACTTGAATAGAAGCTTTATTTGGATCCTTAGTGAATGCTACTTGGCTTGACTCCAGGGTGACGTTGCTGCCTTAGCTCATATTACTTGACATTGAGATTGAAGTATCACTCGGTGGAAAAATCTTGATATGTGTCATTGTCTAGCTCTTGTGCACTAGACCAAGTGGGGTTTATCTTGGATGGGTCTTGATTTTGTCCTTGGTAGATGTTGATAACTTTAGGTGTGACTGATTGTCTTGGCTTGCATCATCTAAGCTTACTGCATCACCAATTACTTTTGAGATTAGCTAGCTTTGAAGTGTGGTTGATAGCTTGAAGCGGGTTGACAATTGACTTCTTTTGATTTGATAGCATCACCAACTGCTTATGAGGTTGGATGTATCTTTGAAGTGTGGTAGATAGTTTTGAGCGTCTTGATGATTAACTTTTTTTTTTATTTGATAGTGTCACCTATGGCTTATGGGGTCAAGTATACTTTGAAGTATGGCCAATAGCTTGAGCATATTATTAATAAACATCTTTTGACAGCATTACCAATGGCTTTTAGGGTTTATAGATTTGAATTGTGGCTGGTAGCTCTGAATATTTCGACAATTAACTTCTTTTGATAGCGTCACCAATGACTCATTGGATTTAGTTTTAAAGTATGGCTAACAGTTTTGAGCATTTTTGAAATTGACTTCTTTTGATTTGATAGTGTCACAAACAACTTATAGGTAGGATATAGTTTTGAAATGTGATCAATAGCTTTGGACATGTTGATAACTAACTTCTTTTAGTTGATAATGTCACCAACTACTTATGAGATGGGGTATAATTTTAATGTGTGACCAATAGCTTTGGGCTTTTCGGCAATTAACTTTTTTTGATAGCATCATCAATGGCTTATGAGGTTGGATATATCTTTGAAGTGTGGTCAACAACTTTGAGCATGTTGGCAATTAACTTCTTTTGATAATATTAGCAATGACTTTTTGGGTTAGTACGATCGATAACTTTAAGTGCGTTGGCAATTAACTTCTTTTGATAGTATTATCAATGGCTTGCTGGGTTTAGCTTGAAGTGTAGCTAACATCTTTGAGCATGTTGATAATTAATTTCTTTTGATAGTGTTACCAATGGTTTGTTGGGTTTAGCTTGAAGTGTGACTGACAACATTATGTGTTTCAACAATTAACTTCATTTAATTTGATAGTCAACAACCTTACTACTACATTGTTGATTGAGTTTGTGGTGTTGTCAACTAACCATAGTTGATCTTGGATCTAACCTTTATTGGGTTCTTGATGGATCCATTAAAAAATTTTGGTTTAAACTATATTAGACCGTTGTTGGGTTTGGGTTCAAATCTTATGTTCAAGTTCAAGTTGATTTGGTCCAACTTGGTTTTGGTTCATGTTTAACCTATTCTAGTTCAAATTTACCTATTATGGTCCAGATTTGACTTGATCTAGTTCAGGTTTTGATATGTTTTTGGTTCAGGTTTTGACTTATTTTTGCTTCAAGTTTTGACCTATTTTTAGGTTTAGGTTTTGACCTATTTTGGTGCAAGTTTTGAACTATTTTGGTTCAGATTTTGACCTATTTTCGGGTTCAGGCTTTGACATATTTTTGTTTAGGTTTTGACATATTTTTTGTTTCAGGTTTCAACCTATTTTATGGTTCAGGTTTTGACCTATTTTCTACTTCAGGTTTTGACTTATTTTAGTTCAGGTTTGAATCTTAATTTTACCTCGATTGGATTTTGATTTAATTTGACCCGATTTATGTTTGATTTGAACTTGGCTAGACCCAGCTGGGACTTGGTTCAAACTTAGGTTGGCTTGATTGGAACTTTGTTTGAACTTGACTTGAGCCGATTGGGACATCACTTGAACTTAGCTTGACCCATTTTGGATTTGGTTCGAACTCATCTTGACTTAATTAGAGTTAAATTCAAATTTATTTTTATTTAGTTTAAATGTTATTTGACTCATTCAGATTTCAATTCAAATTTATTTTGGTTTGACTCAATTAAAGTTCAATTCAAATTTTTATTGATTTAATTCAAATGTTGTTTGACTTGATTGGAGTTTTTCCAATTTGTCTCAATTGAATCTAAACTGATCCAAGTTTGGACTGATCAAATCTTCACCCAATGTAGGTTCAATCTAAACCTCTGATCTTCATTTTTCTAATTGAAATAGATGATCGATTAGGCTACAGGTTGACCAATTGAGAGAGTGGCATTGCAAGTTTATCAAACTAGATAACCAGTTTGGGTACTGGTCATCTGATAGAGGGCTTGTATTTGTTGATCTACCAAAACTAGTTGACTAATTGAGGATACCAGTCAATTGACAAAACTATGCTAGTTCGGGTTGATCAAGACCGATTGACTGGTTGAGTTAGCGGTCAATTGGCAATGATCTTTTTGCTCATCTATATTAGTTTCAGCCCATTTGTTCTGATCCATTTAGGTTCTTTTTATGCTTTGTTTGAGTCAATTTGGATTTATTTATCTATTTTAGTTGAATTGGCTTGAGTTCAATGTGATTGAGTTATTTTAATTTGATCGATTCATGTTTATCAATTTATTTAGTTTAAGAGCTCTCATGCTATCATAATGAGTTTCACGTGACCCTGTCGGTGTAGCGCTAAATATCGATGTCCACCACAATTCACGATGTAGAAGAAGAACAAAAAAGAAGAAAAGATAGCACACAAGAGATTTTTGTGACGAAGACGATCCAGAGTATATTGCATTGATGAGAAGAGGAAGAGAAGATTACAACGATGGAGGTAAAACTCCAATATCACCAACTCTCACCAAAGACTAAGTAGTCTAGCCATCACAAGGCGTTTTAAGAGAATTGATCTATGTCTCTCTCTCTCTCACTCTATATAGAAACCCTTACATGAATAGAGTATTTATAGATATGGTCTAACTGTGTTTGAGTCAAAGTAGAAGACTGACTTAAATAAGACTTTTACTAATTTAAGTCTTCTAGTAGAAGATAAATTCAGATAAGGATTATGTCCACTAAATTACTTTCTAATATAATTAAGACTCTCTTGAAAATTCGGATTCGAGACACGATTAAGCCAACAATCTCCACCTTGGCTTGAATGCTCTTATTCTTTGAATCTTCAATAGATGTCTTTATCATTACCTCATGGGGCAGGATCAACGACGTTCAACATTGATCAAGTCCAAATAGAGCTTGAACTTGTCATTTGGAATCACCTTCGTTAACATATCTGCAGGATTTCTTGAAGTATGAATCTTTTGTAAAGAAATCTCGCTGTCTTCAATAATGTCCCAAATAAAGTAAAATTAGACATCTATATGCTTTGATCTGGCATAGTACATTTGGTTCTTTGTAAGGTGTATGGCGCTCTGACTATCGCAAAAGATAAAAAGAATATTTTGAGAAGAACCAACTTTATTTGCCAATCCTTTTAGCCATAGAGCTTCTTTGATGATTTTTGTAGCTGTCATATACTCAGACTCTGTTGTAGATAATGCTATAGTTGACTACAAGGTACACCTCCAACTAAAAGGTCCTACACAAAGAGTAAAAAGATAACTAGTAAGGGATCATCATCAGTCAAGGTTTCCAACATAGTTTGAATTGACTTAGCCAGCAATTTTGGCCTCTTGAACTGTTTTCCTATTGAAACATAAGCCAATATTAAGAGTACCTTTGATATATCTTAATAGCCACTTCACAACCTGCCAATGCTCTTTTCCTGAATTTACCATGTAACGACTAACAACGCTGACTGCTTGTACAGTATCAGGTCTTGTGCATACCATAATATATATTAGACTTCCAACAACACTTGAAAATGGGATATTTTTCATGTATGCATACTCCTCATTTGTAGAAGGACATAATTGAGCTGAAATCTTGAAGTGAGATGCCAAAGGAGTACTGACGGGTTTTGAATTCTGCGTATGAAAACGAGAAATAATCTTCTCGACATTCTTGATCTGTTTGAGCCACAAATTGTCATGCTTTCGATCTCGATCAATCTCCATATCAAGAATCTTCCTTGTAGCACCTAAATCTTTTATCTCAAATTTCTTTTTCATTTTAAACTTTAGATTATTAAGTAGAGATATGTCTTGAGTAGCGATAAGCATATCATCAACATAAAGAAGAAATATAATAAATGAGTCATTGTCATGCATATTAAAATAGACACAGTAATTATATTTACAATGGATGAAATCTTGTCCTAGCATAAAACTGTCAAAACTTTTATACCGTTACCTTGGAGACTATTTCAAACCATAAAATGATTTGTTCAACTTGCAGACAAAATTTTTCTTGCCTTCTTGGATGAACCCTTTAGGTTGTTGTATAAAAATCTGCTCTTATAATTCTCCATGCAGAAAGGCAGTTTTGACATCAAGCTATTTTAACTCAAGATTATGAAAAGTAACTAAAACAAGTAGAAAATAAATAGATGTGTGTTTAACCACATGAGAGAAAATTTTATTAAAGTCAACACTCTCCTTTTGTGAATACCCTTTTTCAATAAAATGGGTCTTGAATTTAAAACCATCTATCTCAGAAGAATCCTCTTTCTTTCGAAATACCCACTTGTAACCAATTGGCCTTTTACCTTTTGGTAATTTCACCAGATCCCAAGTATGATTCTTTTGAAGGGAATCCATCTATTCATTCATAGTAGTTTACCACTGAGAAAATTCTTATCCTGTACTGCTTCTTTATAGGAAAAGGATCACCACTGTTAGTAATTAAAGCAAAAGCTATCATATCTTTAAAACTAAACCTTTCAGGTGGCTTTATGTTTCTTTAAGATCTTCAAAGTGGACTCTTCTCAGAAATTTGATTCTTAGAATTTTCTTGAGAGTTGAGCATACCCTGAATATCTTCTTTTGAAGAAATTACATGCTCCACCTCCACTTGCATTATATCACTGGGACCTTTCAGGAGAGATTTTAACATAACACTTTCATCAAATACTATGTCTCTCTCAATAATTATATTTGAAATAATAGGATCCCACAAACAATAGTCTTTAACACCTTTGGTATAACTCAGGAAAATATACTTTTTGAAACGTGCATCTAACTTATCCTTGACAATATGCACATAAGTAGGACAAACAAAAATCTTTAAAGAAGAATAATTTGCAGGTTGACCAGTCCATACCTCTTCAGGAGCCTTGTAATTAATGGCTGTCTAATGAAAGTGATTTACAATAAAACATGCTGTATTGACTGCTTCTGTCCAAAAATCTTTGTCAAGATTAGCTGTAGTGAACATACTACGTAATTTCTCCAACAAGGTTCTGTTCATCCTTTCAGCTACACTATTTTGTTGAGATTTTCTTGGGATGGTAAAGTAATGTTTGATGCCTTCATTTTCACAAATTTGAGAAATTTTGTTGATTTGTACTCTCTGCCATTATCATTTCTGAAGTATTTGATTTTTCTACCAGTCCTTTTTTCAACTGAAGTTTTTCACTGTTTAAAAACAGAAAATACTTTGGCTTTGTGATGCAAAAAATAAATCCACACTTCTCTGGAAAAATCATCAATAAAACTGACAAAATAATGAGCATCAGATTTCGATGGAATAGGAGAGCACCATACATCAGAATGAATATAATCAATTAAGCCTTTAATGTAATGAGTACTGGTGTTAAACTTTACCTTGAACTGTTTACCATAGAGATAATACTCACAGAAATCTAATTTGCATGAGTTGAGGCCTTTTTGTAATTTTCTTTTGTTTAACTCACTTAAACCTTGCTCACTCATATGACCAAGACGTATATACTATAAGTGGGTCATATTAGAAGAAGAAGCTTGAGAAATTGTTGCTCCACCTTCAACGATTTTTCCTACTAACTCATACAAATTTCCATGCTTTAGGCTCTTCATCACTATTAATGAGCCTTTAACAATCTTAAGAACTCTACCTTCAGCAGAATACTTATAACCAACAGAATCCAAAGCACCCAAAGAGATCAAATTCTTTTTCAAATCAGGAACATGTCTAATGTCAATAAGAGTTCTAATAATATTATCAAATATCTTAATTTTGATTATTCCAATTCTAATAATTTTGCATGGATTGTTATTATCCATCAGAATTAAACCACCATTATAAGACTTGTAGTCTTCAAACCAATCTTTATTATGACACATGTGGTAAGAACAATCAAAATAAAAAATCTAAGTATCATGGTAATGATCAAAATTAGAACTAATAGAGAGAACATTACCAAAATATCATCAGAACTCCCTTCAACAACTGACACTTGTTCTTTGGCTTACTCTTGAGATTGAGATTCTCTTTCTTTCTTTGCTTTGAGCTTCCAATACTCTGTAATTACATGTCTTATCTTCTTAAAATACCTGCAGTTTACTTCTTTGGATTTGGATTTAAAACGACCTGTCTTTGATCTTTTTTTAGTATGATCTCTGACAATTAATGCTTCTGAGTGTGACACATCCCCTTCAATTTTTTTTAAATATTTATTAGATAGAAGGGTAGCAGAAATATCATCAAATTTTAAATCCTTACCATACATGAGAGTAATCTTCAGATTCTCAAGAGAAGGAGGTAAAGACGATAATAAAATAATTACCATGTCTTCATCTTCAATTTTAATATCAATACTTAACAATTGAGAGACTAGTTTATTTAAAGTATTAAGATGATCAACTATATTCGTACCTTCTCTCATTCGAAAATTGAAGAGCTTCTGCTTTAAATAAACTTGATTTGAGATAGACTTACTCATATATTGCAGCTTTTTCCATAGCTCTGAAGGTGATGTTTCATCAAGAAACGGATAGAGTACCTCATCAGTGAGATAGAAGATGATTATACTATGTGTACTAGGCTTCTGGTTTTCTCAGACACTTTCAGTGACATCTTCAGATTTGACATCCTCCAATTTATTTCTCAACCCTTGTTGAGTAAGAATTCAACAAACTCTTGCTTGTCAAATAGAAAATCTTTGCTTTTCATTAAATTTCTCTATATCGAACATCGTAGTAGACATGTTGAATCAAGTTCTAATACCATTTGTAGCTCTAAATATCGATATCCATCACAATTCACGATGTAGAAGAAGAATAAAAAAGAAGAAAAAATAGCACACAAGAGATTTATGTGGTGAAGATGATCCAGAGAATATTATATTGATGAGAAGAGGAAGAGAAAATTACAATGATAGAGGCAAAACTCCAATATCACTAACCCTTACAAAAGACTAAGTAGTCTAGCCATCACAAGGCGTTTTGAGAGCATTAATCTATATATCTCTCTCTCACTCTATATAGAAACCCTTACATGAATAGAGTATTTATAGATGTGGCCTAACTGTATTTGAGCCAAAGTAGAAGACTGACTCAAATAAGATTTTTACTAATTTAAGTCTTTTAGTAGAAGATAAATTCAGATAAGGATTAGGTCCACTAAATTACTTCTTAATATAATTAAGACTCTCGAGAAAATTCAGATTCGAGACACAATTAAGCCAACATATGGGAAAATTGATTTATATTTTTATGTGAGCCTGTAGGCTGGTCTTTAATTAGAATGGACTTTCAAACTAGCCCTTCTGCTGGCCTTTTGTTCGAATAGATTTTAGACAAGTCTGCAGGTTGCTCTTTAGGTTGAATTAGTATTTGGGTGAACCTATGGACTGGACCTTAGCCAAATTGACTTTTGAGTGAGTCCACTAGCTTTCGAACAAGCCTATAGGCTATCATCCCTTGGCCAAATTAACTTTCAGATGAGCCCACCAGCTTATTCTAGGTCAGAATTGATTTTTGGGTAAGCTCACAGATAGGCCCTAGATTGAAATAGCTTTCAGACGAGTTTGCAGGTTGGCCCTAGGTTGGGAATCAGGAGCATGTTCAATGAGATAAGAAAAGTTTTGGTTTTCATCTCTGTTTTTTTCTTATTTTTTTTCATTTCTTTCCCTCTCTTTTTTTTGTTTCTTCTTCCATGCCTCTCATTTCTTTCTTCTACTTCATCTTCTTCTTCTTTCTTCTTTAGAGACTCCTAGAGGGCTCCATGATTCGAACTTCTCAAGTCGACAAAGAGATGTGATAAGGCCATAGCTCAGCACAATGGATAGGATGATGCTATGGTGGAGATGTGGCAACAGGTGGCCACAATGGTGTTAGAAGTCTGCTGATGCATGGGAGGAGATGAAGCCATGGATGACCATGGTGGTGATGTAGCGAGAGAGCAGTAGGAGCATGAAGTGGGGCAGTAGGGATCTCAAAAGAGACAAAGGAAGAATAAGGAATAAAACTAAAAAGATCACAAAGAAAAGATAGGGACCTTATATCTCTTTATTTTCTTAATGATGCTCCCTTAGTCTCCTCCTGAGATCTCGTTTCTCTATTTTACGCTGAATTTCATGGCCTTTTTTGCACTCTTTTTTGCCCTAATGTTTTGCATCCTTTCATGCTCATCTTTGTATGCTTTTGTAGGGTAGAAAGAATCTTTAAATTTGATCATGGATTGATTTAAATTTGGGATTTGATTGGACTAAATCTCAAATTTAGGTAGCAAAGGATCAAAGTATACTGCTTGTCATCCCTTACGACTTATGTTTTTTGTGATTGGGTTTCAGCTTGAAGGGAACCATCTATATAGAGAATGATTTTACTTGTTTTACTCAAATGCACAGAAATTTTGAGTGATGCCCGGGAAACTATAGTACCCAGAGATATTATGCAAATATCATAATTTACTTAAATGAGTATGTCCCCAAGCAAATAGAATGCGACAATTTTTCATTAATCTGTAATTCTGAATTTTTTTTGCTCCATTCGACAATCTGTTTCAAATAAGAGGGCACTGAGAAAACAATGGCTGTTACTAGAGAAATCAATGTGTGCAAAATATTAGTGTCAAATGTTTAAGATCTGATTTATTCTTGTACAAACAAGACATTGTTCCCTCTTTTCAAAATATCGAACATAGTGAAAATGCAGCCATAAAAATGGTGAAATTGTATTTCAACTTGTATTACACACAATAATTGACTAGATACATAATCTTTGTTATTCAACAATAGTGTCATCAAATATGGCCCTCGGATAATTTAAATGTTCATTGTCTTCTAATTGGGAAAAGGGAATTGTTCTAAGTTTTGTTTACTTTCACATCATTGGCTTTGGCCAAACAGCTTATTCCTAGATTCAGATTTTAGTGATGAGTCGAGAGAAAAAATAAAATAAAGAAACTGTGTAAAATAGAAGGGGAAGGAAGCTATCCCCTTTTTTTTCTATATAAAAAAAGATAAATAATAAGTTGGATTTATTGATTTCCATTCAATTCAAATGGTCCATAACATTCAGCTGACCATAATTGGACCCTAGATGCTGTGATATCTATTCCGATCTAAACCAACATCGGTATTAGTTGCCATTCATTACCTTATAAAGTAGTTCTTTAAAAAGACGCCCATTTAAAAAGAAAATAAATTAAGTCAACTGAGCTGGCCTTTCCTTATTTGGTCTGTTCATGTGGTATTAACTAATGGAGACTTGTATTAGTTGATCTTTATTGCCTTCCGAAATTTCCATTATGATTAAAGAAATCATAAAAAGTGCCCTATAAACTGGTTACTCACAAAAGACTGCTTGCACATATATATCCAAAAGGCTAAAGGATAAAAAAAAAAAAAAAATTGAGTTACTTGAACCTACCCTTTCTAACCAAGCTTGAGCTTCGCCTGAATGTTTTCTAGGCTGGCCTTGACTTGACGACGAGTATTGAAATTGTCAGGTTTGGCTGTCTTATTGCAGCAACTTAGAAGCCCGAACCTAACCTGCAACTTGAAATCAGTATCCTTAAAATAATATCCTATTACTATTGACTTTCTTATTCAAATTTGTATTAGTTAAGGTCTTTATAAGCCACTGGCCTTGATTCTTTGAAAAGTTGGACAATCAATTACTATATGATTCCTTATGACTAATTTGGAATCTGAATGCCCAAAAGGACAATGATTGAATTTGACACAGCAAGCTTACTAAACTGGCTATAATGATTCAGAAGTTATACTTTGTACCCTATAATTAAGTGGTGAGACTGGAGAAAGAAAAAAGAAAAAAAATGAGAAAAATTGACCCAAATAGAAAAAATAAATAATAGTTGATAAAATTGATTTATTGACATTAGTCCAAAAGATCCAAAATTAATTCACAGGTCTATGGATTTGTTCAGAATCAAGATATCCATAGAGCATTTTAGTTTCATTGAACAACAAAGATGATTGATATATTTCGATATTGCAATCCTCTAACAAAAAATTTCTTGATTGTTGATGAGATTGGAGAGGAATTTGTTTCTAGATTTGGGGATCCCGACCTGAACAGGATAATTGGTCAAGGAATCAGTTGATGGATAGAGGTTGCATTGGTCCAAACTCAATAGAACTAGTCAACCGGTTGAAGAACCGACCAACTGACAGAGCAGTGCCAAATTCAATTCATAAGAATCGATTGATCGGTTAACCAAGTGGTCGACTGGTGTGGCTTGATTCAGTATTTGGGTTTAAAGTTTCAGCTCATGTTTATTTCAAGTTGGGCCCAACCCATCATGAATTAAACTCAAAGTCCAATTTTAATTCTTGTCAAACTCAAAATCGGAGTTGGGTTATAAATCTACTTAAACACTCTTTTCCATTTCCTCTTTTTTCACCTTTTTCCTCCTTCTCCATATTGCATAGGGATGAGGATAGTAATAGTGCATGGATGGTGGTTACTCACTAGATGGTGCATAAGGGAGGGTAGGTGTAGGCACATGCGCAGGGACTACAATGGTGGCAAGGATGTAGTAGAGATCCAGCTGGGAGATCACTAGAGTGATGACAAGCAGTGGAGGCCATGAACAAGGGTCTATATCCTAGCTTTGGATGCCTGAACTAGCTTTGGCAAGGTGAGGGGCCCGCCAAAGAGAGAAAAGGGTAGGGCAAAGAGGCAAAAACAAAATAGAAGAAGAAAAGAAACTTAGAACTCATGAATTCATTTTCTTGCTAAACTTTTCCATTTCGAACTCTAGCTAGTATTTAATATCTTCTTCCATCTCCCATCACCAATTTTTGTCCTTTTTTTCTGCTTTGCTCTAAGGATTTTATAGGCAGTTAAGGGATCCGAGATTTGATTGGGATTTGATTAGAGATTTAATTAGATATCTAATTGGGGATTTGATTAGAGATTTAATTGGATATTTAATTGGGGATTTGATTAGAGATTTAATTGGATATTTAATTGGGGATTGGATTGGATACTTGATTGGAGCTTTGATTCTATATTTGAAGTTTTAGATCTTTGATTGATCTTATTTGAAATCTCGATTGATTTTTTTTGAATTTTGTGGATGCTGATATAAAATCAATGGGGTTTCCATGTTGTAGAAATTTATGATATGACAAAATATGGGAGTATTGTGTCAATTTTTTTATGACTCAAATATTGATTCATTAGGAGCCATTTTGCCAAATTCACAAAATAGAAAAAAAACACATAAATAAAGTGCCCTCTTGGTATCCTTTTCTTGAATTTTTATTGAGAGAAGAGGGTGCGATTAATCTTTAGGTATCTATCCTAGCATCAATGCTCTGTGTCATCACTTGTTTCCTCATTTGACACCTCACTAGTGTAGAATGGAAATGTATATTTTCTCCATGATAGGATTTTAGTTTATGATGTAAGGATAGATTTGACTTTGCCACATGAAAATAGACTTTGGTTGTTATGTGAGAGTGGATTATATTTGTCATGTGAAAGTAAACTTGATTTGCTATATGTAAGTAGACTATATTTATTATGAGAGAGTAGATATGGTTTATCACATGTAAGTGGACTTGATTTGCTAAGTGTAAGTGGGTTTAATTTGTCACATATATGTGGATTGAGTTTGCCTTGTCATGTTCGGTATATAGAGTTTTTAGTTTCATGTTTTTACCTCAAGAATCATGGGATGCATACTTGACTAGCCATTCATTGAGAAAGTTGAAAGCTAGACATTCCATCATAGATAAAACACAATTTTTTTTTGCTTTTGCTCCTAGAGGGTCATGCATAATGCCTCTTTAGGAAATGGGCGTTGATGGGTGGCATGGAACTTTCCTTTTTATTATCAATCAACTAATAGGATCCCCTTCAAATATCCTTTCCATATATAAGGGTCTTCACAATTAGGCTTGAGTTTACCTTTTTTGCTTTGATTTAGAATTATTGGTCATTTTAATACCAACACCATCTCTCCCTTTGGAAAGACCTAAGTCATCCTTAAGTAGAGGTATAGAGGAGTTTGCCCAAAAGTGTCTGACTATGGTTTTGAGGGTAGCCTAGCTAGAAGGAATGCTCGCTTAGGTTAAGGACCTATTGGAGGCAGCCAAAAAGGAGGCCTCTAATGCAACTCAAAGGGCCAAAAATGCTAAAAATGAGGTTAAATTCTCTAAAGGTTAGGCTATAATCTCTGAGGCAAAAGCCAAGCCAAAGGAGGAGGCCTAAATCAAGCATTGGATAGAATTGATGTTGTTTGTGAGGAGGCAGTGAAGGAGTTCAAGGAGTCAGATGAGTATAGAGATAAACTCAATTGCTGGAGTGCTAATAGGTTTATCGACAACTATTTGTACTACTGGTATGATGTCCTTTATGGATCGACAAAGTCTGATTTTGACCCTTTTGAAGACTTGTTCCTCTGATCCATTGACCTCGGTTACTAGAGGTGCAATGTCACTATTATTAATATAATGCCAGTAGCCTCTCTTTATCCCCTCTCAGTCCTATGGATAGGACTTCTGGGTATGGAGCAATGCTTCCACCTAAAGTTGGGATGCAGGTCCTTCAATGAGCTTGCTCAACCTAGTGAGAGCATCTAAGCTTTTTAGAAGCCTGCTTGCCATACCACTTTTGTAATTCTTCACTCTTTTGAGCTTCTTAATGTAATGGGGATTTTTCTCTCACTTTATTAGTTTCTAATGAAAACATCTGTTCCTTGTAATCTGAATATCTCACTTTGGATGTAATTCAAAAGAGAAAACTTTAGTCATACCTCCTTTGTTTATGAGTGGCTCTTTAGGCCATGATGCCCAGGAACTTCATCCCGAAGGGGTGTTCATACCACAACCATGCCATGGAAGATTGATCTTTCTTGTTAGATTTATGACTTATGTCATCTTAACATATAGGAACAACTATTTTTGGGCTTATATTCTAGGCTGACAATTGGTAGTCCATCATGAGCCTTCATTGGTAACTACAGTTGAGTACTTTGTCAGCTAAACACTAAGCTTATGGTTAAGCTACATGGTTCAAGTGTGGAGCTTGTGATTGATTCAAGGTCAAGTATGAGGCCTGTAGCCTTGATTTGTCCTTCGATCAAGAGCTAATAATGTAATTGGGTCTTCGATCTTTTTAGTGGATTTTAATAAAGATTTCATTCTTTGGTGACTCACTACTTTGGTTTGAATGCAATCAAAAGAAAGATTATAGGCATACGTCTTTTATGGAGGGAATGGCTTAATTTGCCATACTGGTTAGAAAGCTTTCGGGGGTCTAGCATGATAGATTGTAACCATATCATGGTTAAGAGTGGATATGGTAATTAGGCTTTTGTAAAGCATAAAAGCTTATAAGCAGACATTGGTCAAAGAGCTTGTAATCATACATCGCTCAAGAGTAGATATTGCAATTGGACCTTTGGACAATTTTATGCGGGAGCTTATAATCATATCTCGATTATGAGAGGACCTTGTAACTAGGCCTTTGGGGGATCAAGCACAAGGGTTTATAATCATACCTCAATTGAGAACAAATCTTGTAGCTAGGCCTTCGAGGGGGTCAAGCGCAAAAGCCCATAACCATAAATCGGTCAAGGGTGAATCTTGTAATTTGATCAAACTTCAGAGCTTGAAATCATACTTTAGTCAAGAGTGAATCTTGTAATTGGGCCATTGAGGAAATCAAGTGTAAGAGCTTGTAACCATACCTCGGTTAAGGGTAGAACTTTATAATTTGGCCTTCAGGGAGTCAAGCGTGAAAACTTATAACCATTCCTTGGTTAAGAGTGGATCTTGTAAATGAAATTTAATCACAGTTCCTTGTGATGACAAAAAAAGCAATATTGTTTTATTGAGAGAATAATTGTAAATGATTTACATGTTAGGTTTCGAGGTGATGTTGTAGCTGTCTTACTTCCTTTTTGATGGTGTGGGTCTCCACTATTCTCAAGGCGATGTTCCTCATCAAACTTGTTACTTTGAGCTTACATGGCAATTCACTGCCCATCTTCTCCTTCCCTCTAATCTTCCTTTACTCTTTAAGGTAGGTGGAATAGCAATGTTGTGCCATGTGTTTGTCTCTTCGTAGCTCTCTAGTTCTAAACTTTGTGGAAAATTGGAGGACCAACTAGTGCTTGGAGATTATGGCTTGCAATCTATTCAAGGTAGGATGACCGAAAATTACATTATAAGGGGATGGCGTCCTTATCACAACGAAGTCAGTAAAGAATGTGGTGCTGGTAGAATCAATTTCAACAGCCTAGGATGATAGATACAATACATGACTTAAGCAAGGGTTATCCTTATTTATAATAAATTTTAAAATAAAATTATAAAAAATATGAAAATAATTTAAAAAAAAGTGAATGAATGGGAGAGAAGCTCAGATATGTGCAACTACCTCACTTCCGTACATTAGACCATATGACATCTAACTTAGGTGGGTCTTGACTTGATTCTTAGCAGGTGTTGAGGATTTTATTTGATGGTGTCATCTAATGAAGCACAAAAGAGAATGAGGACAACTTAAAGTATTTTCAATAGCTTTGAGTATTGCTGATCCACATAACAACATGCTATTCTTCAACGACAGTGTGATCTAGTGGATCCGTGGTCCCATCGTCCAAAGGCAGTTGTTATAATTTGGGTTATGATGGTTCGGAGCCATAGGTTCAACACACTCATGACACTACTTAGTGCTGGTTTAGACTCAATTAAGCCCTGTAGCTTTTTGTCCACTAGTTAGACGATATGTTTTCCATTTCTTTGGTGCTCCACATCACGTCTGTCTTGGTAGATGATTCATAACTCCTATCAGAAGGATCAATTTGAGCTTGACCCTCCTATCGAGTTGAAGTTTTAGTAGCATGTTGGTTCTTGGCTTTTCTATGATGCGCTAGTTGACGTGACTCATCTTCCACCTAAAGGCCCCCTTATTCCATAAGGCCACCCATGGACTTGCCGACAGGTCTACATGCTAGTGCCACTTGGACCTACACTTTTACCAATTGGACGATAGCTTGAATCTCCATCATCGATTGGCTGAACTACCACTAGACAGGTTATTCTATATGGTCCCCCAGCTCTAGTTTTGGCTAGCCTAGACCTAGCTCTAGAGATACTCTCGTCATTTGAAGATGAGGATATAGGGTATCTCCTGAAGAGGCTTGCTATGATGTCATTTGCTTTGAGGTGCTTACTGCTACATGCTTCCCAATAAGCTATTGTTGGAGTGCCATATTTATCGTCATCTATTCGGAGAGGGATCTTCTGGCGTATCTTAATAAAAGCACTAATTTATTATGGCCCATCTAGTTTAGGGTTAGAGTCAACAAACTGTTCCTAGTCCTCTCAAGCCAATTCTAACCTTCACAGAATGAAAAGCGCTGCTCATATGGTTATGATCGAGGGAGGACATTATGATACTCAAGTCAGTATGTCTTCTGTTAGTGGTTGCTTTCTCTCAAGGGATCTCGGGTTTTCTTCTTGTAATAATATGTATGAATTGAACTTAAGGAGGAAGGAGATAGGACCTAGAACTCTTTACTTTGGTGCTCTTGGCCTAGTTATATTGGGTGCCTTACGTTGTTTGATCTGGCCTCCTCAGATAACTCTATTATGGTTGGTATATAACTTAGGCAGGTGCAGCTTGAGGATTCTACTTGGCTTTCTGTAGCAATTCGTTGAGGATTTATTATAAAGAGGGAAATGTAGTAAGGATGGAAGTCGGATAGGTGGTGTAGGGAGTTAGTGGCAGAGAGAGTTAATAACGTTGGGGATGCAGGTAGTATAGTGCTTGCCTTCTAGGAGTGTCATTGAGATTTTTCCCATAGAGATAGAAAGATCGTGAAAGTTTACAAATGATCTATTATAAGTGTATCATAAGTGTGCCACGAGATATAAAACTCATCTTATAATAGCCGAATTGTGAAGCCCGTTTTCTAGTGGCTGAGGTATGAAGCTTGTCTTGTGATGCACAAATTGTGAAGCCCATTCTCTAATAGTTAAGATATAAAGCTCATTTTTTGACAAATAGATTGTAGAGCTTGCTCTCTAGTGGCTGAAATATGAAGCTCATGAATGGACTATGAAACACATCATTTGATGCCCCAGCTACGAAGCTTAGCCTTTTAGATCACTAATGAATTTGTGTTTCAATTTGTGTAGCAGTGAGACTAGCCGCTTCAATTTCGACCAAATCCACCTTCTAATTTGTCCTGGGACCGAACTTAGTTAACTATTTGCTCCTTAATACGCGGACATCTATTATATATTTAATTAAGCTGTGAATGCAACTTTTGACACGAGAATGAAAACTAAAGTAGTGTATAAACTACGTTGGCGATATTAGCAACCACAGAGCAATGCCCAAGAAGAGAGAGAGATTATTCACCAAACATGTCAATAGCATCACCAACAGTTGCCGTCAAATTTGTTCTCTTTTGCTTCTCGAACAAAAGACAGAAAGCCAAAGAGAGATGGTTTGGTTAGCGGTGAGTTTCATGGCATCCTTAGAACCAAAGCAAAGCGGTTGGATTCTTGGTCATCGTCTGAGCCAACCGCTCCCTTCCTTGCCTTCCACTCCCATCCATTTCTTCACCTTATACACCAAACATTCTGCCGCATCATCTCTTCTTTCTTGTATCCTAAATTCTCCTTGCGCGAAACGTTGCAATGAACCCTCATTACTATTTCCTGCAGCATTACCATTCTCCGTCCCCGCTATCCACGGACAGCCAAGTCACTCGTGCCCCGCCGGTCGCGTTCCTGGTGAGGACTGCAATGAGGATAGCCAGAGCGAGATGGTTCAGTTTCTTGAGACGGGTATTCCGCTACCAGAATGGGCCGAGGTCGGACCTTAGCTTCAATCCCTTTAACTCCCGGCCATGGCTTATGCTCGAGTTCGCTGTCTTGGCGGTGCAGATTGTTGTGATCACAATCGTTATGGTGATGTCTTGGGAGGAGAAGCCCGTCTGGCCGCTCAAAATATGGGCTGCAGGGTACAACCTCGGCAACCTTCTAAGCCTGCCACTCCTTTTCTGGCGCTATCGCTGTGTTAGTGCTGCAGGCTCTGACATGGGGCAGCAAAGAAGTGACAGCGAGGATTCAAGGTATGCTTCCTGAACTTTGATGGTAGTGTGGTTTCCGAGAAGAGATTTTCTGATGCCAGGAAAAACAATAATAAGGAAAGGTCTAGTGTTTATTATTTTGGAGGAATATAAAGAAAACGCTAACTAGCCAATGTCGCGTATGCTATGGGCCTGAAAGTAGATTACACGTTTATCTCTCTCTTTTGATTGCAGGAAGAGGTATGATTGTAAACTATTTGATGGTAGAACTTTAACGTTCTTTTTTGCAGATTATTTTCTTGCCAATTTCAAAGATTTTTGTGAGAAAACAATTGCTTTTAAATCAGCAAATATAAGTTGGATATATATTTAAAAAAAGTTGCAGGCATATACAAATCTGCAAATCATGTGTAATGCAACCAAATAACATCTTTAACCATATTTTTATTTTTTCTAATATTTTTATTTGGAAACACCTGAAAACCGCTAACATTGCACTTAAGAGTTTTATAATAGATCTTATATTTATAATTGCTTCTATACGTTTAAATTTCGAGAATTTATATAAATATCTGCGATTAACTTTCGATAAAATAGCTTCATTTGTTGAAGTCACAATAACACAATGAAGCTATTTTATCGAAATTTATTCTATAAAATGGCACAGTAGGAAAAACTGGCATTTCATTATTGATAAACTTTTATCGTGGACGTGATGGATGGAGACAAATCTAATGAGGAAACTGAAACAAACTATCTGATAACCAAACGAGCATGGAAATAAAAAATGTAACTTGCTCTGCAGCAGGATATCGTACGTGATGAACAAATCAGGAACATACCTAGAGCTATTCTTCGCTATGTGGTTCGTGGTGGGTAATGTCTGGATCTTCGACACGCGATACCGGTCCTTTTCCAGGGCGCCGCGGCTGCATGCGATGTGCATCTGGCTGCTGGCGTGGAACGCGATCGTGTACTCATTCCCATTCGTCTTGTTCCTGCTGCTTTGCTGTTTGGTGCCGCTGGTCAGCCGCACACTGGGATTCAACATGAGCCTCGCCGCGGACGGGCGGGGCGCGTCGGACGATCAGATCTCAAGGCTGCCGCACTGGAGGTACAGGGAGGTCCAGTTCCACAACCAAAATACACCAGAAAACAACGTACGTTCTTCAACTTCGAACCCTTTGGTTATTTTTTATCTGGTCTATTATCAGCTAAGCTATATTATTAAGTAGTTTGCTAAAACGAATGGCCCAAGTGAATAGATTCCATATTTTCACAAAAAGATAACACGTAATTGTAGCTTATATTCCAAAGATTCCCAATTAAACACAACTCAACCTTAACTAAGAAGGATTGTTTATAATTAAAGAAAAGGAATAACGGGTTAGAGGGTTGCATACGAAATCTTTTTCTAAATATAGCGATGAAAAGCAATGATTCAAGAAAATCTGCTAAGCCAAAATATCCGAAAAGAATTTTCTTCTGCAATAAAGTTAATAAAAAAAAAAGCCTATTATGGATATTTTCTTCTCTACAAGCCTAAAACATGTAAATATTATCACTTTGATAAGAATCTATGTTTTCATTTATTGCACTTCAACAGAGTACACCTCGTTCAAATAAGCTTAGTAAATAGGATGGAAATATATGAATATGCAAACTTCATTTAATACCTCTCAGGCATGTGGACAACCAAAAGATAAGTTACCATCAACAGGATCTTAAAATGATAATTAAATCGTTGTGTTTCACCTGATGAAATGATTCTGTAATGCAAAAGTAATTCATTGTGCTGATTTTTGGAATATCTGACTAATACATTTATATTTTTACGTGTTGGCAGGAATGTTGTATATGCCTAGCAAAATATAATGACAGAGAAGAAGTGAGACAGTTGCCCTGTCTACATTTATTCCACCAACCTTGTGTTGACCAATGGTTGAGAATCATTTCTTGTTGTCCTCTGTGTAAACAAGAGCTCGAAAAATAAATTTCTAGTGTATAGACTTCTTCCACTGCCTGATTAGATATATTAAGAAAATTTTGTTTATAGAAGAAATAACTTCCACTTTCCATTGCTTCGTTATGTAATAATGCAGTTTTCCTCAACAAAAACATAATCGACCATTACTTCAATTATATTTTATTCTACGTACATAAAGCGCTTCATAGAAAAGGCATTCACCTGGGAGACGGAAAAATTTTAGAAGTTATAGAAAAAAAGAGTCCATTTTCCTTTCATATCTTAAGTGATATATCACAAATTCATTTTTGTATGATGAATTATTCTATATCCTATATAACATCCACCTCAAATAAAACTCTTCCCCTTAATAGAGAGGAAAAGAAATTATAGAAGAAATAAGAATCAAGTTTTTGTTACTTCGATCTACCTAGCTGCGGTGCCTCAGCTCGCTTCTCCTGTCGAAACTAAGGACCAAACTATAACTCAAATTGAAACAAGGCCTTGAACTTTTCCTTTCCCAGGTCCATATAGAATGTCAAGCCTAACTATTGATGCTAAGTTTTGTGAAGGGACGGGAGGGGCCCATGTAGTTCAAAGCCTCCGTCCAAGAACAAACGAATTCAAAAGAACCTTGGGGGACAATACCATGGGAATTTTTACCCCCAAACGAGGACAACTAGCAAACCCGCAATGATGAGAAGAATGCTCTCTACACACAAAAAAAGAAGGTAAAAATTGATAATACATCGAGCTGAGAACAACCGTACCAAAAGTGAATTGAAACTCAAGTCATGGGCTGGACTCTCGATCGAGGTAACCGAGGTCAGCATCCAAAGGAAATGTCATTGAAGTCAATTTGGTTTTGTGCTATAAGAGCTACTCATTTAGTGGATACTCATCTTAAAATAATTAAAGAAATATGATAGACTCAACCACGTATGGAAACGGTCCAGTATTCGTAAAAGCTAATGATAATGATCCTTGATGATTGATTCCCAGAGGATATTGGAATCACCACAATCAATTACAAAAGATCCATAAGATTAAGGCAGAAATCATGAGTTCACAAATCCAACAAATCAACTTATCAATCTATAAAGAAGAGGAAGCCTTTGGAGGTAAGAGACTAATGCCACTTAAAATTTTTTATTGCATTATGAGTGATTTCCACTGACTTGAGTATTGGAGTAGCTACTGTTGAAAAAATTCCTAGCAGTCTACTTCACAATTCTTTTTCTCTTACAGATTGATAAGAGAGTGACCTAGCACATTATAAACCAAAATTGGTTATGGACTAGGCTCCATCAATATTAGTACTTTTATTTGGATCTACTTCACCTCCTACCTCCGCTGATTTGAGAGATCTTTAATAATCTTTTAGGCCATGTATTTTAGACCGGCAAGACTATCATCAAGTAGGAATCCACCTAGGGGGTAGATAACCTAGATATCAGTGGAATCACATAATTTGTCCGGTGGACTTGATGAGTTGACTCAACAAGGCAATTCAATGACCAGAACATAGCAATAGCGTATCGGAGCTCCCTTACCAATGGTTCTTGAGGACTCGCGAGGCCCCCTTAACTCGAAGAGCTGATAGTTTCAAGCCCTGGCTAGTGTTGTCTAGCAAATAACATAGTTGCTGAAGGTTCAATTCTTGACCATGCAAATTTACAAGCCTAACAATTAAAAAACCAAGCCTAGCTGATGTAAAACATCCATGCTTACTACACTCAGTAATAGGCTTAAGCCCAAGACCAAGTTTCAACACAAGGAGTTATACAAAACCAACAATATGAGTTATAGCCACATGCCATAAGCTAGGTGTACCCAAGCGGGTAGGACCACCCAAGTCATCATGAACCTTTAGCGATAGTTTCACTCCGTATCAAGCCTTGAGGGATTATGATGGCTAATGAGGCTACATATTATATACCTATTAACCGAGCTTGACTAAGGCCACATAAGGTACCTAGACTGAGGCTATGTTGCATGTAACTTGAGAAAAGATGGGAACACCAATTCACTAGAGCCATATGAGGTATGACACTGTTAGCTTTATGGTGTCTCAAATCCAGATTTTCCGGATAGTCTTAATTATATTAGAAAGTTATTTAGTGGGCCTAATCCTTATCTAGATTTATCTTCTACTAGAAGACTTAAATTAGTAGAAGTCTTATTTGAGTCAGTCTTCTACTTTGACTCAAATATCATTAGGCTACATCTATAAATACACCATTGATATAAGGGTTTCAATATAGAGTGAGAGAGAGATATATAGATCAATACTCTCAATACGTCTTGTGACGGTTAGGTTACTTAGTTTTTTGTGAGAGTTAGTGATATTGGAGTTTCGTCTCCATCGTTGTAATCTTCTCTTTCTCTTCTCATCAATACAATATTCTCTGGATCTTCTTCGCCATATATATCTCTTGTCTGCTATCTTTTCCTCTTTTCTGTTCTTCCTCTATGTCGTGAATTGTGGTGGACATCGATATTTTCCGCAACAAGTGGCATCAGAGCTTGGTTCAATATGTCTACTACGAAGTTCGATATAGAAAAATTCAATGGAAAGCAAGGATTCCTTATTTGGCAATCAAGAGTTCGTGCAATTCTTACTCAACAAGGATTGAGAAATACATTGGAGGACGTCAAGCCTGAAGATATCGCTGAAAATGTCTGGAAAAACCAGAAGGTTAGTGTACATAGCACAATCATCCTTAGTCTCACCCATGAGGTACTCTATCCGTTTCTTGATGAAACATCACCTTTAGTGTTATGAAAAAAACTGGAGAAATAGTATATGAGTAAGTCTATCTTAAATCGAGTTTATTTAAAGCAGAAACTCTTCAATTTTCGAATGACAGAAGGTGCGAATATAGTTGATCATCTTAATGCTTTCAATAAACTTGTCTTTCAATTGTTAAGCATTAATGTTAAAATTAAAGATGAAGACAAGACAATTATTTTATTATCGTTCTTACTTCTTTCTCTTGAGAATCTTAAAACTACTCTCATGTATGGGAAGGATTTGATATTTGATGATATTTCTGCTGCCCTTCTATCTAATAAATATTTGAAAAATATTGGAGGGGATGTGTCACACTTAGAAGCATTAATTGTCAGAGGTCGTACCAAAGAAAGATCAAGGACAGGTCGTTCTAAATCCAAATCCAAAGAAATAAACTGCAGGTATTGTAAGAAGATGAGACATGTAATTAAAGATTGTTGGAAGCTCAAAGCAAAAAAAGAAAGAGAATCTCAATCTAAAGAGCAAGCCAAAAAATAAATGTCAGTTGTTGAAGAGAGTTCTGATGATAATTTGGGTAACGTTCTCTCTATTAGTTCTAATTTTGATCGTTACCATGATATTTGGATTCTTGATTCTAGTTGTTCTTACCACATGTGTCCTAATAAGGATTGGTTTGAAGACTACAAGTCCTATGATGGTGGTTTAATTTTAATGGGTAATAACAATCCATGCAAAACTGTTGGAATTGGAACAATCAAAATTAAGATATTTGATAATATTATTAGAACTCTTACTGATATTAGACATGTTCCTGATTTGAAAAAGAATTTGATTTCTTTGGGTGCTTTGGATTCTGCTGGTTATAAGTATTCTGCTGAAGGTGGAGTTTTTAAGGTTGCCAAAGGCTCATTGATAATAATAAAGAGCCTAAAGCATAGAAATTTATATGAGTTAATAGGAAAAATCATTACAGGTGGAGCAGCAATTTCTCAGGCTTCTTCTTCTGATATGACCTACTTATGGCATATGCGTCTCGGTCATATGAGTGAGCAAGGTTTAACCGAGCTCAATAAAAGAAAATTACTGAAAGGCCTCAACTCATGCAAATTGGATTTCTGTGAGCATTGTCTTTATGGTAAACAGTCCAAGGTAAAGTTTAACATCGGTACTCATTGCACTAAAGGCTTAATTGATTATATTTATTCTGATATGTGGTGCACTCCTATTCCATCAAAATCTGGTCCTCGTTATTTTGTTAGTTTTATTGATGATTTTTTCAGAAAAGTGTGGATTTATTTTTTGCATCACAAGGCCGAAGTGTTTTCTGTTTTCAAACGGTGAAAAACTTTAGTTGAAAAAAGGACTAATAGAAAAATCAAATACCTCAGAAAGTGATAATGATGGAGAGTACAAATCAACAGAATTTCTCAAATTCTATGAAGATGAAGGCATCAAACACCACCTTAGCATCACAGAAAAACCTCAACAAAATGGTGTGGCTGAAAGGATGAACAGAACCTTGTTGGAGAAAGCACGTAGTATGCTTAGTACAACTAATCTTGATAAAGATTTTTGGGCAGAAGCAGTTAAGACAGCATGCTTCATTGTGAATCGCTCTCCTCAAACAGCCATTAATTGTAAGACTCCTGAAGAGGTATGGACTGATCAACCTGCAAATTATTCTTCTTTAAAGATCTTTGGTTGTCCTGCTTATGTGCATGTTATCAAGGATAAGTTAGATGCACGTTCCGAAAAGTGCATTTTCTTGGGTTATGCCAAAGGCGTCAAAGGCTATCGTTTGTGGGATCTTACTATTTCAAATGTAATTATTGAGAGAGACATAGTATTTGATGAAAGTGTTATACTAAAATCTCTCAAGAAAGATCCCAATGATATAATGCAAGTGGAGGTGGAGCATGTAGTTTCTTCTGAAGAAGATATTCAGGGTATGCCCAACTCTCAAGAAAATTTTAAGAATCATGTTTCTGAAAAGATTCCACTTCGAAGATCTCAAAGAAAAATAAAGCCACCTGAAAGGTATGGTTTTGAAGATATGGTAGCTTTTGCTTTAATTACTGACAATGGTGATCCTTCTTCCTATAAAGAAGCAGTGCAGGATAAGAATTCTTCTCAGTAGCAAACTACTATGAATGAAGAGATGGATTCCCTTCAAAAGAACCATACTTGGGATCTGGTGAAATTACCAGAAGGTAAAAGAGCAATTGGTTGCAAATGGGTATTTTGAAAGAAAGAGGATTTCTCTGAGATAGATGGTGTTAAATTCAAGGCCCGTTTAGTTGTAAAAGGGTATTCACAAAAGGAGGGTGTTGACTTTAATGAAATTTTCTCTCCTATGGTTAAACACACATCTATTCGTTTTCTACTTGCTTTAGTTGCTTTTCATAATCTTGAGTTAGAACAGCTTGATGTCAAACCTACCTTTCTGCATAGAGAATTAGAAGAATAAATTTTTATGCAACAGCCTAAAGGGTTCATCCAAGAAGGTAAGGAAAATTTTTTCTGCATGTTAAACAAATCACTTTATGGTTTGAAACAGTCTCCACAATAATGGTATAAAAGGTTTGATAGTTTTATGCTGGGACAAGATTTCATCCACTACATACATGATTGCTGTGTGTATTTTAAGATACATGTCAATAACTCATTTATTATATTGCTTCTTTATGTTGATGATATGCTTATCGCTACTCAAGACATATCTCTACTGAATGATCTAAAGTTTAAAATGAAAAAGAAATTTGAGATGAAAGATTTAGGTACTGCAAGGAAGATTCTCGGTATGGAGATTGATCAAAATCGAAAGCATAGCAAATTATGGCTCAAACAGAGCAAGTATCTCGAGAAGATTATTTCTTATTTTTACATGCAGAATTCAAAACCCGTTAGTACTCCTTTAGCATCTCACTTCAAGCTTTCAGCTCAACAATGTCCTTCTACAGATGAGGAGCATGCATACATGGAGAACATCCCATTTTCAAGTGTTGTTGGAAGTCTAATGTATGCTATGGTATGCATAAGACCTAATATTGCACAAACAGTCAGCGTTGTTAGTCGTTACATGGCAAATCCAGAAAAAGAGCATTGGCAGGCCGTGAAATGGCTATTAAGATATATCAAAGGTACTCTTAATATTAGTTTATGTTTCGACAAGAATACAGTGCAACAAGCCAAAATTATTGGCTACGTCGATTCAGACTATGCTGGAGACCTTGATCGACATCGATCCCTCACTGGTTATCTTTTCACTCTTTGTGGAGGACCTATTAGTTGGAGGTGTACCTTACAGTCAACTATAGTATTATCTACAATAGAGTCTGTGTATATGGCAGCTACAGAAGCCGTCAAAGAAGCTCTATGGCTAAAAGGTTTGGCAAGTGAAATTGGTTTTTCTCAACATGTTCTTCCTATTTTTTGCGACAGTCAGAGTGCCATACACCTTGCGAAAAACCAAATGTACAACACCAGATCAAAGCATATAGATGTCCGATTTCATTTTAATCGGGATATTATTGAAGACGGCGAGATTTCTTTACAAAAGATTCATACTTCAAGAAATCCTGCATATATGTTGACGTAGGTGATTCCGATTGACAAGTTCAAGCTCAGTTTGGACTTGATCAATGTTCAAGGTCGTTGAACCTATCCCAGGAGGTAATGGCAAAAGACATCTATTGAAGATTCAAATTCAGAGAATAAGATGATTCGAGCCAAGGTGGAGATTGTTGGCTTTATAGTGTCTCGAATCCAGATTTTCCGGATAGTCTTAATTATATTAGGAAGTTATTTAGTGGGCCTAATCCTTATCTAAATTTATCTT
The DNA here is from genome assembly GCA_005019695.1 of Trichopus zeylanicus subsp. travancoricus. Taxonomy (NCBI): domain Eukaryota; kingdom Viridiplantae; phylum Streptophyta; class Magnoliopsida; order Dioscoreales; family Dioscoreaceae; genus Trichopus; species Trichopus zeylanicus. The sequence continues at coordinate 192,810 of RXID01022276.1, read as the reverse complement.
CTACTAAAAGACTTAAATTAGTAGAAGTCTTATTTGAGTCAGTCTTCTACTTTGACTCCAACATCATTAGGATATATCTATAAATACACCATTGATGTAAGGGTTTCAATATATATATAGAGAGAGATATAGGTCAATACTCTCAATACGTCTTGTGACAGTTAGGTTACTTAGTCTTTTGTGAGAGTTAGTGATATTGGAGTTTCGTCTCCATCGTTATAATCTTCTTTTTCTCTCCTCATCAATACAATATTCTCTGGATCATCTTCGACATATATCTCTTGTCTGCTATCTTTTTCCTCTTTTCTGTTCTTCCTCTATATCATGAATTATGGTGGGTATCGATATTTTCCGCAACAAGACTACTTTAATTCTTGGGATAGATTACTCTCTTGTACAATTAATGTTCCACCAATCTCCCTAGGAGGTGTATGATGGTTTGAAAGGCTCAGTGGATTGTATTAGTACATTCACAAATGCTATGATTTTGTAAGGAGTATGGGACACCACCGTATGTAAGGTATTTTTAATGATATTACAATGTCCGACCCGAGGCTGCTACTTTGGACTCCGAGGCACTTTATAAATTGCTTTGACAACCAAGTAGATATGTTTGTCTAGTAATTCATTTCACGAGCACCCCAATTGAAGGACCCCTCAACATGTCTAACATTGAAGCAGAAAATAAGGGAGAACATAAGGAACTATCTAGCTCAGTTTATAGGGCCCAGTTGTAGGTCACCGAACTAGATAGTTCCATTGTCCTTACTATTATAGTTAATAAAATTTGACAAAATAGGGTAGCCTATGAAATGGATGGCCGATCTCCTAAAAGCTTGGCAGAATTCATATAACTAGCCAAAGAGTACATTAATGTTGAGGAGCTAATCTTGAACAAAAAAGAATCTGAAGGCAATAGCAAGATGAAAAAGGAATCCCGGAAAGCCAAGCACCTTGAGCTAGAGAAGCCTAGAATTAAACAAAAGAAGCACAGGCTTGAGTTTCAAGCTTATACACTCTTGAACAATTCAAAGTCTTAAGGTGTTGGCTCAAAAAAGGTATTGTCATTTTCACAGGGATTAGACCATGGTACTAAAGAATGTAGATGTCTCAAAGATGAAATTGAAAGATTTATCAAAGAAGGTCACCTCAGATAATTTGTCAATAAAGGTGAACAGGTGGAAGAAGCCCATGCTCGGGAAACTTGCCTACATTTATTCCACCAACCTTGTGTTGACCAATGGTTGAGAATCTTTTCTCGTTTCCCTCTATGTAAAAAAAGCTCGAAAAATAAAATTCTACTGTATAGACTTCTTCCACTGCTTGATTAGATATATTCAGAAAATTTTGTTTATAGAAGAAATAACTTTCCACTTTCTATTGCTTTGTTATATAATAATGTAGTTTTGCTCAACAGATAAATAATCAACCATTATTTCAGTTATATTTTATTCTACATACATAAAGCGCTACATAGAGAAGGCATTCACTGGGAAGAACGAAAAATTTAGAAGTTATAGAAAAAAGATTCCATTTTCCTTTGATATCTTAAGTGATATTTCACAATTTTATTTTTGTATTATTAATCATTCTATATCCTATATAACATCCACCTCAATAAAACTCTTCCCCTTAATAGAGAGGAAAAGAAGTTATAGAAGAAATAAGAATCAAGTTTTTGTTACTTTGATCTACGTAGCTGTGGGGCCTCAGCTCACTTCTCCAGTCGAACTAAGGACCAAACCATAACTCAAATTGAAACAAGGCCTTGAACTTTTCCTTGCTTAGGTCCATATAGAATGTCAAGCCTAACTATTGATGCTAAGTTTTGTGAAGGGATGGGAGGCCCCCATGTAGTTCAAAGCCTCTGTCCAAGAAACAAATGAATCCAAAAGAATCTCGAGGGACAATAATAGCAAGGGAATTTTTACCGCCAAATGAGGACAATTAGCAAACTTGCAATGAAGAGAAGAATGCTCTCTACACAAAAAAAAGGAAGGTAGAAATTGATAATACATTGAGCTGAGAACAACCGTACCAAAAGTGAATTGAAACTCAAGTCATGGGTTGGATTCTTGATCAAGGTAACCGAGGTCATCATCTAAAGGAAATGTCATTGAAGTCAATTTGTTTTTGCGCTATAAGAGCTGCTCATTTAGTGGATACTCATCTTGAGATAATTAAAGAAATATGGTAGGCTTAACTCGTGTATGGAAACAATCAAGTATTCATAAAAGCTAATGATAATGATCCCTGATGATTGATTCCTAGAGGACATAAGAATAACGATAATCAGTTACAAAAAATCTGTAAGATCAAGGCAGAAATCACAAGTTCATAGATCCATCAAATCAACTTATCAATCTATAAAGAAGAGGAAGCTTTTGGAGGTAAGAGACTAATGCCAGTCAAAAATTTTTATTATATTATGAGTGATTCGCACTAACCTGAGCATTGGAGAGGCTACTGCTAAAGAAGTTCCCAACAGTCTACTTTGCACTTCTTTTTCTCTTGCAGATTAATGAGAGAGTGGCCTAGCACATTACAAACCAAAATTAGTGGTGGATTAGGCTCCATCAATATTGGTACTTTTACTTAGATTTGCTTCACCTCTTTTCTCCACTGATTTGAGAGGTCTTTGATAATCTTTTAGGCCATACCTCCTAGAGCAACGAGACTTTAATCATCTAGGAATCCACCTGGGGGGCAGATAACCTTGGTGTCAGTCGAATCACATAATTTGTCCAGTGGACCAGATGAACTAACTCAACTAGCCAATTCAATGACCAGAACATAGCAATAGCGTAGGGGGGCTCCCTTACCGACGGTTCTTGAAGACCCACAAGGTCCCCCTAACTCGAAGAGTTGACACAAATTTCAAGCCCTAGCTAGTGTTGTCTAGCAAATAACATAGCTACTTAAGGTTCAAATGCTAACCATGCAAAATTTACAAGCCTAACAATTATAAAACCAAGCCTAGATGATGTAAAGCATCCAAGCTCACTACACTCAGTAACAAGCTCAAGCCTAAGTTCAAGTTTCAACACAAGGTGTTATACAAAACCAGCAATATGAGTCACAGTCACATGCCATAAGCTAGGTATACCCCAGCGAGTAGGACCGCCTAAGTCATCCTGAACCTTTGGCGGTAGTTTCGCTCAGTATCAAGCCTCGAGGGATTATGATGTGCATGACCCCACCTATCTTCTAGCTGATGAGGCTACATATTATATACCTACTAATTGAGCTTTGACTAAGGCCACACAAGGTACCTAGACGGAGGCTATATTGCATGTAACTCGAGAAAAGTTGGGAGCACCAATTTACTAAAGCCAGATGAGGTATGACACTACTTTAATTCTTGGGATAGTGTACTCCCCTATGCAATTAATGTTTCGCCAATCTCCCTACAAGGTGTATGATGGGTTCGAAAGGCTCGATGGATCACATTAGTACATTCACAAATGCCATGATTTTGTAAGGAGCATGGGACACCAGCATATGTAAGGCATTTTTAATAATACTATAATGTTCGGCCCCAGGCTGCTACTTTGGACTCCCGAGGTGCTTTATAAATTTTTTTGACAACCAGGTCAATATATTTGTCAAGTAATTCATTTCAAGAGTTTCTCAATTGAAGGATCCCTCAACACTCCTAACATTGAAGCAGAAAGAAGAGGAGAACTTGAGGAACTATCTAGCTTAATTTATAGGGCCCAGTTGGAGGTCACCAAGTTGGATAGCTCCATCATCCTTACTATTATAGTTGATAGGATTTGACAAGCTATGGTAGCCTATGAGATGGCTAGTTGACCTCCTAGAAACTTGGCAGAATTCATACAACTTGCCAAAGAGCACATTAATGTTAAGGAGCTAATCTTGAACAAAAGGAAATCCAAGGGCAATAGCAAGACAAAAAAGGAATGCCGGAAGGCCAAGCACCTTGAGCCAAAGAAGTCTAGAATTGAATGAAAGAAGTGCATACATAAGTTTCAAGCTTATACACTCTTGAACAATTCAATGTCTGAAGTGTTGGATCAAATTGAGCATAAAGACTTCCTACAGAGGCTGTTATCAATTCGCGCCGCTAAGCAAAGTTTGGACAAATAAAATTATTATTATTTTCACAAGGATTAGGCCACGATACTAAAGAATGTAGACACGTTAAAGATGAAATTGAATGATTTATTAAGGAAGGCCACGTCAAATAATTTGTCAATCAAGGTGAACAAGCAAAAGAAGCTCGTGCTTGGGAAACTTGTCTATGAGGTTCTCAAAGAAATCCTACTCCCCAATCGCATAACCCACAAGTCACGAGTCATCTCAATATGATCCTAACAAACCTACCAACTCAAAGTGAAGCTTCGGCATAGACCAAAAAATATCAAACAATCACCGGGGGTAGGATGAGCTGATGGAGGAGACAAAGAGATAACACTGTGACCATGAACATGGTGACATAGTCTTTTCCGCAAAGGACATATTCAAGAATTCTTTCTCACAAAGATGCATTGATAATCTCGGCAGTCTTGGATGGCGACATCACACAATGTATCATGATAGAGACAGAAAGTTGGGCAAATATTTTGTTCACTCAAGCTTATGATAAAATAAAAATTGAGCAAAAACTGGAACCATAAATCAAAATGCTCATTGGATTAAGAAGATATTAGATTATCTTGCTTGACATGATCGATTTACTCTTTATAATTAGAGAGAACCCCAAGGGCACCATAATCAAATCAATGTTTGTGGTGGTCCAGGCTCGATCTAGTTACAATATGATATTGGGATGTCTAGCACTCAATTAACTTCAAGTGATAACATCAACTTTTAATTTAATTATGAGATTTATGATTAAATATGGCAGAGGTGATGTGTGAGGCAGCTTACTAGTTGAACAACCCTAGCCAGAAAGGCAAGGGTCCAGTGGTAGCCAAAATCAGTGAATTTGTTACTAAGCTAAGGAAGGAGCTTGCCAAGCCAATATAACAACTTGTTAACTTGGTTGTCAATGAGAGCTTAGGGAGAATATTAAAGCTCAGGGCAAATCTTATGGAGCCTTTGCACACCCAATTATGGGAGTTCTTATGGAGGAACCAAGAAATTTTTTTATAGTCTCCTGAAGACCTGCCAGGCTTAGACCCCTCAATAACACAACATGAGCTTGTAGTGGCAGAAAATTATAAGATAATCAAGCAAAAGGACAGACACTTCCCCCATGAGCATTAAAAACCCATCAATGAGAACATAAGCAAACTTGTCAATACAGAATTCATCAGAGAAGTTTATTAACCTAAGTGGCTTGCTAATATAGTGATGGTGAGGAAGGTTAATGGTAAATGGAGAATGTGAATTGACTTTATTAACCTAAATAAAGCTTGTTCGAAGGACAATTATCCCTTGCAAAAGATAGACCAACTTGACAATTCAACCTTAGGTCACCAACTCTTGAGTTTTCTTGATGGATTATTTGGCTACCAACAATTTTGGATGCACCTCAAGGACGAGAAGAAGAATGTCTTTGTTGCCAATCAAGAAATTTTTTACTATGTCACAATGCCCTTTGGGCTCAAAAATGTAAGGGCAATGTACTAAAAGATGGTGAACATGATTTTCAAACCTCGACAAGGAAGGAACATGGAAGCATACATTGATGGCATGCTCATGAAGAGCCTAAATGCTAACACGTATCTTAGGTATCTAGAAGAAACATTCAACATACTTCAAAAGTTTTGAATGAAGCTAAACCCAAAAGAGATTTGTTTTTGTGGTAGGCTTGGGAAAGTTTCTTAGTTACCTCATCTCCGAACAATGAATAGAAGCTAACCTAGAGAAGATGGAAGTAATCATGTGAATGAAACCTTCGAGCTCTATCTAAAAAATGCAAAGGCTCACAACTGATTGGCAGCCCTCTCTTGTCCATGTCAGGTGAGAAGTGTTTACCTTTCTCCAAGGTGTTAAAGTAGAATCCCAAATTCAAATGGATAGAAAAATACAGCCAAGCCTTTGAAGCTCTTGAAAGATATTTAGCTAAATCTCCCTTATTGGTGAGGCTTGAGTGGAATGAGGTGCTCTTTCTCTACATAGCAACCTCGGGTCAAGTAGTCAACTCAGTGCTAATAAGTGATCAAGATTTAAAGTAGCACCCCATATACTATCAAAGTCATGTACTCACTTGGGTAGAGGTTCGCTATCCTCTAATGGAGAAGCTAGCTATGTCGTGGTGCTAGCAACTTGGAAACTCCATCTATACTTCTAAACACATCTAATCACAATACTCACAAATTTCCTACTTCAGCAAATGTTGTTGGAGAAAGAAACATTGGGGAGATTGGTCAAATAGTCCACTGAACTAAGTCAATTCATGCAATCTTTGAAATTTAGAAGACTATCAAAGCTCAAGCCTTAGTGGACTTTGTGGTGCAGACTATCGCATATGCCTTGAGAGTACAACTTAAACCATGGGAAGTTTGGGTGGATAGCTCATTGTGTGAGTTAGGCAGTGGGATCGACACCATACTTCCAAGCCCTGATGGATGGGTGGCCAAATACTCAGCTCAACTAGGGTTTGCCACTTTAAAAAAACTAGGGAGTATGAAGAGGCAAAAAATCACACCACCACCCCCCCCCCCCCCAAAAATAAATAATAAAAGAAAAAAATAATCCACTCTAACAGATCCTAGAAAACCTAAGCCAAGAGAGGTGATTTAAAGAGTAAAAACTAAATGGCATTTATAAACCTACAAACCATGGATCCTCAAAAGAAAAATGAGATTGTTAAGTCAAGAAAAAAGGGAAGAAAGAAAGAAAAAGAAAAGGCGGGAGGGGGGAGGGGGGGGAGGGTGGGGGGTGGAGAGAGAGAGAATTGGATCCTTTGGTAGAATTAGGAGAACTAACACAGCCTCAACTTAGTATATTATTGACCAAGAAAGACCACTCAAAGAGGTAAGTACTAGATGAAATCTACAAGTATGTAAACCTCAAAAATTGAGGTTAAGAGGCATCTAGAAATCAAAGTTAAAGTCAAAAATGTAACTAACTAATAGAAATATGATGAAAGTAGCAAATACCTCTGAAAATAATAGGTTCATAAAGAAAATATTATACTATAAAAATAGTCAAAAGGGCATATAAATTGGACACCTACCACATTTTGAGACAAATTACCTTTAAACTTCAACAAGCCAAATCCAGTAGGAGCCCTTAATCGAAGATAGAAGGGTATATCATTTGTCTACTAAAATATTTCAAAAAAATAAAAGAATGAAATCTCTCAAAATTTTCTAGAAAGAAATAAAGCAATTGAGGAAATAAAAAAAGGGAAACTAATCTAATGAAAAAAAATGAAATAAGAAGATAAATACAAATACCTATGCTTTGCATCACATTCAAAGTATGTTGAAAATACCACTTCATAAATTACTTCTTTCAAAGCTTATGAAGAAAACTGAAAGGTGAACTATCAGCCTGAGATACTACAATTTGATAATTATCGCTTTAGGCATCAACTCGCTAATCTAACCAATTGCTATAGTGTGTCCTACTCCAATATGTCAATATGGTATTTAGAAAATCAGCCCCATGAAAGTAGCAACTATCTACCCCATTCTTTGCTCTATCTCTCTCTACGTGATAAGTGACCCCAAAGCACAAAATCGATGACAAGGTGAAGATTTAGGGTTGTCCTTAGGCTAACTCTCTAGCTAATCGAGTTTGAGCCACTATGACTGATTGGTCAAGTCAAATGGCTACTATATGAATGAATTAAGACTGGTAGTAAATCTCTCCCTTTAGCCCCGGATTCTAAAACCATTCTAATATAAGTCAGGATCTCTTCTCTAGCGATTGTCAAGTGGCAATCCTTCCTGTTGTAGATACATGGCTCTAACCTACTGAAAAGGAAAGAGGAAATTCCATTTGATCAAAATTGGGCATTTTTCTTAAAAAAATAAATGCCATACTTCTTTGCTATTATATGCAAAGATGAAAATCGTCCTAGAAATACTTATAGCTAAAGCATTTGAAAATATGCAATATTTTTCTCCTAAAAGCACATGACAAGGAAAGGAGGTATATTTCTCGAGCATCCACTATGAATGCTCAATCAAAAATTAAATCCATTTTCTCATAAAAAATATGAAAAAAGTAAAATCAAGTATTCTCTCGTTTGGGTAAACAACCAATTCATCAAGCTAATATCGAATGAAATTTTTATTCTCTCACCATCAAAAGATTGTGAAAACAAAAATCATGTTTGTCTCATTAAATGCTCACAAAGGCACATATAGCAGAGGTAAAAATGCAAAGAATTAATTGAGGATTCTTTCCTTACCTCAAAACATTGGAGACAAGTAAAATTTTCTATGCTCAATTCTTGAAAAAAAAATATTATGAATGGGTAACTAAGGATCTATTGTCATGACATTCCAAAGGGATATGATATGCCTCCCTTCATCCCATAATTAATAAGTCAAATGAAGGTCATGAAATTCTTGATTAAAGCCTCAAATAAACCACTTACACAACGATGAAATCAAACATGCTACCTATAAAATAAAAGAATAAAATATACTACCTTCAATATAGTGAAATCAAGTCTTGCCATTTTTAAAAAGGTGGAATCAAGTACTCCATCTCAGGAGTAATGAAACCAAAATATGTTGCTATAAAATCAAAATATGTTGCTTATAAAGAGTTTAAATCAAACAGGCCACCTCTGAAAGTGGTAAAATAAAATACGTCATTTGTAAGATGGTAAAATCAATCATGTTATGTCTAATATAGTGAAAATAAAGTAGCGGCTTTTAAGAAAAGCCAAATTAAAATCCATTTTACATGGTGATCAAGTCTGTATTTAAATAGCAAACTAAGTCCACTTGCATGTGGAGTAAGCTAAGTCCACTCTCATATAGTAATTATAGCCCATTTTATATGGCTAATCAACCCTATATTTATATAATAAGCCAAGTACACTTTCATATTGCCCGTTACTTCCACTTTCATATGGCAAGTCAAATTTACTTTCATGTATTAAGTCAAGTTCAATCTCACATGGCAAATCAAGTTTATTTTCTATGATGAATCAAGTCCACTATCATATGGCAAGTAAAGTTCACTCTCACATAACGAGTCACATCCACTTTCACACTATAAGTTAAGTATATTTTCATATTGAAAGTTAAGTCTACTTTCATGTGATGAATTAAGTCTACTTTCACAGGGTATATCAAGCCTATGTTCACATGGTATACTAAGTTTATTTTCAGGTAGAAAATCAACTCGACTTTTATATGCCAAATCAAGTCCAATCTCACATGACAAATCAAGTCCATTTTTTTAGCTGTCAGGCTAATATTTTTATGGCAATTCAAATCCAATCTTACATGGCAAATTCAGTTCACCCTCATATGACAAATCAAGTCCACTCTTACATGATAAATTAGGGTCACTTTCATGTGGCATATTAAATCCACTCTCATGTGGCAAACATAATTAACTCTGAAAACATTGACATAGTGGGTGGTACTAGAAAATTGTTTGTACTCTCTCCTCTCCTCATAACTCAATATTATTTGGGTTTTTTTTTTGTCAGCATCACATTAGATAGGAATTTGATCAAAATCAAATGTTCAATGTCATTAGATTATTGCCCAAATATGGGCTTAATTAGATTTGAATTATGATTGAATTTGATTGAAAACTAAGCTTGAATCAGACTTGAATTGTTCAAAAATTTATACTTAAAAAGGGTTGAGTGGGTCAGATATTTGGATCAAATTTAGGCCCAAATTTCATAAAAAATCTGGATTAAAATAAAAAATAATAAAATTAGTACAAATAGGTCTCTAGACCAAATAAATTATTATAAATAGGTCCTTGGTCAGATTTTTCTTACAAATAAATTCTCAAGATAAAACCTTTTGTAAAAATATTTATAAAACTTTCCAAATACTAAATTAATCCACCACAAAATCTAGAATTTATGAATAAACCTTTTAAAAATCAATAATTACATATTAATCTTTAATTTAGAATTTAGAGATAAACCCTTCCAAAATTTATATTAGCAATTAAATCTTTAAAATTTTTATCTTTTGAAATAAACCCTTCATAAGTATTAAATTACAAGTTTAACATTTATAAATTTACAAAATAGGTCCATCAAAGATTTTAATTTATAAATTAGGCCAAATTTAATTAATTTGTAAATAAAATTTTATAAAAAGAACATTAAATTTTTTAAAACTTTACAAACAAGCCCTTAAGGCCATTCTTGCTAATCTAAATTCTTCAAAATTTCGAATTGGTCTCCAACATGAAATTTTTTGTAAATACTCCCCTATTTGGTGATCTGCAAAGAAGTACAAATTTTGAAATCTCATCCAAATCTTCATCGATAACATCTCATCTTAATCCAAATAGAATCATAATCATAGTCAGGCTCTAACTTCAAATACATCATTCATAGTTTAAAATAAAATTGATCCAGGTTAACTCGATCAAATCTGGACAAATTTATAAAAATCTCTCAGACTCCTACAAAAACAAATCAAGCAATAGAAGATTAGAGAGAGGATGATCAAGACAAAAGAAAGTTACAAGCAGTGAAGGAAATCAACATAGAGAAAGTATTTCTTTATCTTTTCTTTTCCCTTTCTCTAATCATGTTATTCTTCTACTCTGCCTTGCACCCTGGCTATCTCGCTCGTCCCTATCTGTTATAATGTCAGGTGTGATAAATTAGTCCCACATCGGATATTGGATAGATAGGGTCCAATATGTATAGTGAAAAAGGCCAATATCCCATGCGCTTAAGCTTTTGGGATGGTTTGGTGTCCGACCCACTATATTATTCCGATTCGACACTCTTTCAGCTCCCCCAACAAATGGTATCAGAGCTTCAGGTTTGAACCTGTGCAAACTCTTAAGACCAAAATTACTGTGATGATGCGATTGAATTGAGTCGCATGTTAGTTTCTCTTAAAAAAGTCAAAAGAATGAGATAAAAACCCGTTGGTATGGATCACATGGTAGAATTGGTGGAGTAAAAGAGTTCTTGATTAAGAGTGTTAAAATTGATGTGGTCAAATCACACCTGAAGGGGGAGATTGTTATAATGTCAGGTGTGATAAATTAGTCCCACATCGGATATTGGATAGATAGAGTCCAATATATATAGTGAAAAAGGCCCATATCCCATGAGCTTAAGCTTTTGTGATGGTTTGGTGTCTGGCAGTTCGACACTCTTTTGACTCCCCCAACACCTGTCATGGTTGCACGCGCTGGCTTTTGAGTGATGAGGCCTAACTCTAGTGGTCTCCATCATCCCATTGAGCTGGCCGAACCCAAAGCTCAAGCACCTTCGCTGCCAAGGCATTGCCAACTTGCACCTGTGCCCCGAGCTTGAGCTCAAGTGGTTTGATCATCATTCCAAGAAGTTGCATCGCGTGCTTATGCCTAGCCTACATCCACACTAATGCCCTGAGCATGGTTGGCCAGAGCTCCAGTGGTTTCACCTTCACACTCACCCAAATCTCACTGTGAAGGTTGTCATCATCACCCACCACCAGAGGAGGCCAAATCTAGATAGTTTTGGCTGAATCTAGTTGGGAATTAGAGGAAGACAAAGATGAGATGGAACCTCAGCTAGCCATTGGGTGGGTTAAGAAGAAACAGAAGAGAATTTCGGGGAAGAAGAAGAGCAAAGTAAAAATAAAATAAAAACAAAAAAAGTTGCAACAAAAAAGAGGAAATTGTAGCAGAAAAAGAAAAAAATATTTTTCTCACTTCGATCTATGCACTTTTAGCTTCAGATTTAGAACTAGTCTATATACTCACCTAAAAGTTATTCAAGTCTAAGACTAACATGCGAGCTAGATCAAAAGTTGTTTAGACCTAGAGCCAACTTGCGGACTTGTCCGAAAGTCATTTAGACCAAGAGTTAGCCTGCAAGATCTCCCAAAAGTCATTCAGCCCAAGGTCTAACCCATGAGCTCACCCAAAATTCATTCTAATCAATGGACAACTCGAGGACTCTAATGGACCAAATCAAATTGATTAAAATAAATTGATTGACTTAATTAAATCTAAATTAAGTCGATTTGTCCAAACTAAGTAAACTAATTAAGCTAAATAGAATTAATTCAAATGAACCATCAAATGGACTTAACATGATCAAATAAATTAATGGACAAAATTCAAATTAAAATGGACCAAATCAAAATTGGGTTAACAAATCAGGTTTAAATCGAAACCATATCAAATTGGCTCAAACTTGTGTCATAATCAAGTTCAATTGGTTTATACTCAATCCCAATTGAGTTCCAATTGGATTAAATTAAGTTCGAATCAAACTTTAATCAGATTAAATTAAGTTCGAACCAAACCCTGAACTAAACCCCAATAATGTCTAAACCAGACCGAAACTAAATCAGGTCCAAAGTTGAACCAAAGCTAAATCAGGTCCAATCCTAAACCAAAACCAAATCAGGTCCAAACCTAAATCAAAATCAAAATAAGCTTGAGCTTGAACGAAAAAAAAATAAAGTCCAATTCGAAACCCAAATCAGGATCAAATAACATCCAAATCATGAATCAAAAGGAGGTCCAAGAAAGGCTGAATCCAAACTAACTTGGTTTGAATCCAAATTCATTAATGGATCCAACCCAAACTCGATAAGGGTTAGACGTAGGTTGAACTCAAACGTATTATGGGATCAAACTCAAATCCATTAAGGATCCAATATGAATCCATGAAGGGATGGATGGAAGATCTAATTAGGATCTAATAAGAATTCGCTAAGGAGCCAATAATAATCTAGTACGATTCGAAGGAAGATCCAATAAGGATAAAGTCCAAGGTTTGATGGGGATCCATTAAATTGGCCGAACTCAACTTGAATCAAATAAAATTAGACTCGAACTAAAATCAAGTATGAACATCAAATTGAATCAAATTAGACTTGAACTAAATGAATTCTAAACATCAAATTAAATTAAATCGACTTGAATTGAAATTTAAGTCTAAATACCAAATTGAATCAAATCAGTTAGCCAAAATCATGTTTAAACATTGAATTAAATCAAATCAAGGTCAAACCAAAACTGAGTATGAATAGAATAAAGCTCGAATCAAGGAGAGTTAGTTAACAACATGCATAAAAGTCGTTGATAAAATCTCAAATTCAATCAACAACATATAAAAAAAAAGGTCATTAATTATTAAATCAGAAATGGTTAGTATAAACCAAGGCTACTAACTATTTTAAACAAAACTAAGATAGGCTTGAACTTGTTTAGTTTGTTGGCCAAATGCTATGTTCGAAGGAACTCAACTAATAACAAGCATAAAGCGATCAGTAATAATTTGAGCTTGACCAACACAAGCATAAAGGCATTAGTGATACTTCAAACTTAATTAATAACAAGCCAAAAAGGTTATTTATTATCAAGTCAAGGACAATTAGCATAACTTAAAGCTGCTACATTCTGTAAAATTAAACTGAACTTTGGTAGGTTTGAACTCGCTTAGTTAGTTGGCCAAATGTCACATTCAAAAGAAGTTAACCAACAACAAGTGCAAAGTTGTTAGTGATATATCAAACCCTAATAGGATCAACTGACACAAGTAAAGGCAGTTAGCCACACCTTGAAATCAAGTGAAGTTATTAGCATCCATCAAGGATCAAACCAAACACTCATCTGAGTCAAGTTTCACTCAGTCAAAGTGCATAGGAGCGGAGAAACGACAAGCACCAAATCGTTCTCACTTCCTTCCTTATTTCATGTTATTTCATGTCATAAATTTAAATTATTTAAATTATAAAGTGACGGTATATCCTTACTTAAATTATGTACTTTTATTAAATTAATCAAGTTATGTTTTTTTTTATTAGCTAGGTTTCTTACTTTAAGGAGATTTCTAATAATTATTAGTGTAAGTAATAATAGAGGCTTACACTTGTTAGAAGTCATGTTCCCACAATCCCTAATTTCACACTTAAACCCACCTAAATTTCATTTGTCATTTTGAGAATGCTTCTTAAGGTCCTTAGCTATCCCGAGTGGTCAACGTAGCTCTACAACCTGGAGAAGGTTGAAGTGGTTCTGCAAATGAAGCCACCTAACATTATTAAAGACATGCAGAGGCTCACAAGTCACCTACTAGCTTTGAACCATTTTATATCTAGAGTAGGAAAGAGTACTTTCTTTTCGTCAAAGCACTCAAATAGCTCTAGTTTCAAATGAACAATAGAATGCCAATGAGCCTTAGAGGACCTTAAATAGTATCTCTCTAAACCTCCCTCACTGGTTATGGTAGAACTGAGCAAGCCACTCTTCCTTTATGTAGCAACCTCTAAACAAGCAATCAGTTTGGTACTAATCAATGATAGAATCACAAAATAAACCCCTATATTATGTGAGTCATGTGATTATAAGGGCAAAAGTTTGGTACCCACCCTTAGAGAAGTTGGCCTACGTAGTGATCTTGGTAACCTAAAAGCTTCGATCGTATCGCTAAGCACACTCGGTCATCATGCCCACCAATATTTCACTTCAATAGATGTTGCAAAAGTCAAAGACCTAAGGAAGGTTACTCATGTGGTCTATTGAGTTGATCTAATTCGATGCTACCTTCAAAAGCTCTGTGGACTATCAAAGCCCAAGCCTTGACAAACTTTATGATGGAAAATACCTCATACATCTCTGAGATAGAATCGAAGCCTTGGGAAGCTCAAATAGATGGCTCATCTTGCGAATCAAGGAGTAGAATTGGAGTCATGCTCATCAACTAAGATGGCAGAGTAGCATAATACTTGGCTCAACTAGAATTTCTAGCATCAAACAATATGGAGTACAAAGCACTCCTACTCAGCTTACAAGTAGCACTAGCAGTCAAGGCTAAATAATTCAAGGTATTTAGTGATTCCCAACATTCATGCTCACGAGCAAAGGGGGAGTATGAAGCAAAGGATCCAATGATGATTGAGTATTTGGCTAAAGTGCAAAAAATGATTGGAAAGATGTACCAAGTGAAAGCATGTCAAGTACCTAGAAATAGCAATACGGAGGCATACACCCTCTCCTGACTTGCCTCGACTTCCCAAACCCACAACCAAAGAAGATTTTTATGAAAAATCTCTAGCAACCAAGGTATAATCCCACCATCATGGTAAACACAATGGATGAGTAACCATGTTAGATGGATCCCCTTATCAATTACTTGAAAGAAGGGTTATTACTAGAAGAACTAAAGAAAGCTTAGAGAATTAAGAAGCTAGCACCAAATTTCATCCTGATGGAGGAGATCCTATATAAAAGATCATTCACTAAACCTCTTCTTCATTACTTAAGTCCTGTTGAGTTAGAATAGGTGCTTTCTGAGGTACATGAATGTATAAAGGGAAGTTGTGGAAGAGTTTTGGCTCAAAAGCTCCTAAAGCAAGGGTATTATTTGTTAAATATGGTTGCTGAAGCAACTGAATTCATCTCAAGATATAAACAATGCTAAAAACATGCCATGACATACCACAATCTAACAATTTGGCTTCAACAAATATAGACAACTTGGCTCTTTGATCAATGGGGGATTGATATCTTAGGTCCATTTTCACTAGCTTCTAGGAAAAGGAAATCCTTAGTGGTTGCCATCAACTACTTCACCAATTAGGTAGAAGCTCAGCCCTTGGTTACAATAATTGAGGAAATAATCCAAGAGTTTCTTCGAAAGAATGTCACTTGCCAATTTAGGCTCCCATGGATATTGGTCACTAATAATAGAAAGCAATTCAATTGCTCAAAGTTCAAAGAATATTACACTAGCCTCCACATTGAACGAAGATTCATCTTGGTGGCACATCCTCAATTAAATGGTTGGTTAAAGTAACAAATCAAACTTTATTGACAAGGCTAAAGAAGCCCCATGAGAAAGTGAGGCTTGGGTAGAGTAGCTACCACATATGTTATGGTCATACTAAATCACCTTGCGAACTACTATAGGGGAGTCACCATTCATGCTAGCTTATGGAGTTGAAGCTATCATACTTATCAAGATTGGCCTCGCTCCAATCTAGAGCAAAAGTTATGACCCCAAATCAAATGACAAAAACCCTCAATCTGAAAAGGATATGCTCCTTGAGGTTTAAGAAAAAGCTTGAGTGAGCATAATGGAATATCAATGAAGTGTGGCTCAATACAACAACTCCCAAGTTCAAAGCTGAACACTACAACCAGGAAATAGGATACCTTACCTTGCAGACCCTATTGATCAAGGTTTGAAAAAATTATCATCAAACTGAGAAGGACCCTACAAAATTAACCAAGTAATGATGCTAGGAGCATTCAAGTTTGAAGGTTGACAACTTATTGGGTTCTATCTCTGAATAAAGTATGATCCTTTTCACTATACGAGAACTTATTACTATTAGTACTATGAGACAAATAGTCCAAGCTAGAGATGTCTTGTGTTCAAGACCTTGACTCTAAGTTGCAAGCTTAACCAAGGCATGAGATTTGGGCTCCAGGTTATACGCCTAACCAAGGTAGAAGACCTCAACTCTAAGTCAACAATTTACTCAAGGCATAAGACTTCAACCCTAAGTCAAGAACTTATCTGATGCACAAGATCTCAGCTCTAGGCTATGTGTCTACTTGAGGCACAAGACCTTGGCTCTAAGTCAAGAACTTATCCTAAGGTACTAGATTTTAGCTCTAGGTTATGTGTCTACCTGAGGCACAATAACTTAAATCTAAGTCAGGAACTTACGAGATGTACAAGATCTCAACTCTAGGCTATGCATCTACCTGAGGTACAAGACCTTAGCTCTAAGTCAAGAACTTATTTGAGGCATAAGATCTTAGCTCTAGGATACAAGTTTTGAGGCACAAGACCTTAACTCTAAGTCAAGAACTTACTTGAGACAATACCTCATCTCTATGCTATGTGTACCTAAGGCAAAAGGCCTCCACTATAAGTCAAGAACTTATTCGAGGTATGAGACCTTAGCTCTAGGCTATGCACTTACCTGAGGTATAAGATGTCAGATCTAAGTCAAGAACTTACCTGAGGTACAAGACCTCAGCTCTAGGCTATGTGTCTACTTGAGGCACAATGTTGGCCCATATTGGCAATCTTTGAAAGAGGGGAATAGGCTTTGAAGAGATCCATAGCCCAATATCATTTACCAAGTTAGATACTTAAGAATTCAAGTAATTTCAATTAATTTTTAATCAACCACAAAGTGCAATAAAAGTAAAGCAAGATAAGGAGTAGAATGCACCGTGAGTTTTACACAATTTGAAGACCAACTGCTCCTACTCTATGGTCCTTGCCTACTTGAGTACTTCAAACACTCTACTAGTGATGTTGCTCTTGAGTGGAAGTCAAGCCTTTACCATACAAATGAAGAATATCACTTTAGCAAAGAATAGATTGCTCTCCCCTTACCCTATCAATTCTCATAATGTCAAGTTTATCCTCCCCCTTTTGTTAGAAACAAAAAGGGTGCAATTAAAAATAAGGACATTAACAAGAATTCTCAAAAACTCAAAAGAAAGTCCAAAAAAAAATTTGAAAGAACTAATTTTGAAATATGAGAGCATGTATAGGAATTTTAACAAAGTATGTCGAATTGAAGCATGTAAGCATATAATAGTAGTCCGAAAAGATATAAACTATTATTATAAGAAACTTCCACTTACTCTAGCATTTCTCCCGTTTTTTAAAACAATTTCACCCAATTTCCAAAAGGATCAATATTTAAGTATGTTAATCCAAAAGCATAAACACGAGACTCTGATACCAATTGTTACCCATATTGGCAATCTTTGAAAGGGAGAAATAGGTTTCGAAGAGATCCAAAGCCCTATATCAGTCACCAAGATAGATACTCATGAATTCAAGTAATATCCATTAATCTCCAATCAATTGCAAGTGCTATAAAAGTAAACCAAGATAAGAAATATAGTGCACCATGATTTTTATATGGTTTACAGGCCAACCGCTTCTAGTCATGGCCCTTGCCTCGCTCATGAAGATTCAATCACTCCACTAGTGATGTCACTTCTTGAGATGAAGTCAAGTCTTTACATAAAACTCCAAACTAGAGTATCACTTCCTTTAGGTGAAGCTAAGCCTGTCACTTCCTTAGGGTGAAGTCAAGACTATACAGCCGATCTCTCCAATAGAGATAATCTACTCCATACTAGAGTTATTATACTCTCACACACCTAATACTTAGGAGTATTTACAAGTAAAAAAAAAATAAAAGATATTACATTTGAAGCTCATAATAAAATCCTCTTAAGAGAGAATTAGAGCATTAAAGATTTAATATGAAATTGAAAAGCTTAGAGCTCTCTTTAGCTAGTAAGTTTGGGGGGATTCGATCTCTTCTCTATAAAACCTAGGAAGTTGTGACCTCAGCTCTAAGTCAAAAACTTACCCAAGGCACAATACCTCATCTCTAAGCTACGTGTCTACCCAAGGAAATAGTCTTTGTCACTAAGTCAAAAACTTACTTGAGTCATAATACCTTAGCTCTAGGTTACACACTTGCTTAATGCATAAGACCTCAATATTATTGCCTTTTGTATTTTTGATGATGAATAAACTTGTATTTGATTATATCTTAAGTATGTGTAGCTAGTAGCTAAGCTGTGCTCAGAATGAGGATCAAGCCCTCTCAAAAGCCTCAAGTATACAGGAACTTGAAAAGATCCTTGAAGATGAGATGTGATGGTAAATCAATGGATGAAACTTAAAGAATTTGAGATGATTTGAAGAAAGCTCAAGAGACCAAGTTAGCACATTAGTTTTAAAATTTTCATTAATTTTAGCCGAGTTGAAGATTTATTTTTAAGATTATTTATTTAGAGAATTTGTTTTGTTAGATTCTATAGGAAGCTCTTAACAATATTTTTCTAATAGAACTAGCCATCTGCTTGGCTTAACGGATGACTAGTGGTATTAGATGAAGATTTAAACTTTTAATCCTAAACAAAATAGGATGACCGGTTGAGGAACCAGATAACCGCTCCAACAAATCTACCAATTCTAGTATACCAGAATTGATCAATTGGTTGTCCAAGCAATCAATGGTTCAAATTGTTTGTGTGACTGACGACTAGCTTTTTAACTATTAGAACAAAGCTAATTCTAAGATTTCACCACCATCAACTAGTTTCAATCCATAGATAATAAATAGGCTAAGATGGGCTTCTATAAATAATTTTTACATCTTCTAATTCTATCTTGAGAAGAGATTAAAGCCCTCCTTCCCTTCTAGTCCTTGAAATGCTCTAAGCTTCTAATTTTATATGAGATATTCATTGCCTTTGGGCTCAAACATGAAAGACATTATAGAGAGGCATAATTGTATTTAATTTTCATCTTCTTATATTTGTAAACACTCATAGGGTGTTATGAGCATGTGAGATACATAGTTCCAATGTCAGATTTGAATCTTGCAGGTTGGAGCACGAGTTGTACAGGTGTGGTCTCACCCGAAGGAAGTGGCACTCACAGGTTGTGAATTAATGTAAAGATTTGGCTTTTCTTCAAGAAGTGACAATTCTAGTGAAGAATTCAAGTCCTCAAGACTGAGCCAAGGGCTGTGGAGTAGGAATGATTGATCTTCGAACTATGTAAATCATAGTGCATTCTTTATTCTTCTCATTTACTTTATAAGCACCTATGATTTGTCTTCCTCCACCCTCTTAGGTTGCTAATTTAGGCTTAAAATTTGTGTCAGAGGCTCATGCTCATGCTTTTGATTTAACAACCTTGAGTTTTTGACTAAATTTTATTATAGCAATCTTTAGCGTTTCTCATTTTTTTAAAAAGGGCCAATCCATTTTTTGTTGAATGCATTTTGATGAAAATAATTTCAATCATTGAAAATTTTGTATTAAGATTTTTGTGAATGGCATTGATTTTGAGATTTGAAATTTAGTGAAAAATTGATACTCTCCACCCAAAAAGTTAATTGATGGTGTGAAGATTTTAAAACCACCTCAAGAGTGGTATGAAAATGAAAAGAGGTTAGATTCCACTAATTCTATCACCGTGGATATTTTCCATTATGCTCTTAATGAAAATGATATTAAATGAACTTTTACATCCTCTTGTGATATTTGGAAGTGTATATTTATCAATTCATGAAAGGGTTGAACATGCCATAGATAATAGGAAGAAGAAGAAAAATAAAGTAGCAAGGAAGAAAAAACTTGAAGCCAAGGAGTCACTTCCTCGAGCTAAAGAGAAGAAGAACAAGAAAAGAAGGGGAAAGTCTATAAGAAATGACATGGATGACAACTCCAAGGACAAAAATTATGAGATTGAGGAGGATGAGGTACAAAATTATCACTTTGATGAATTACTTGAATCATTTCATGAGTTGCATGCCAAGTTTGAAAAATTATTTTTGAAGCATGCATCTTTAAAGAAAGAGTTTTCATCAATTTCATGCAACCTTAAATCCTTAAAAATTACAAATGATCATTTGATTTCAAAGAACTCATCTCTTGAAACTAAATTTCATATTTTGTAAAATGAGAATGTGTTGTTGAGAACGAGCATATGTACTTTTACTTGCAATGTGAAGAAACGATTTTCAAAATTTTTTTGATACATGTTCTTCTCCAGCAAATTTTACTTATCATATTGCTCTTATAAAGGTCAGGTATCTACTTGCTGCCCAATTAGAAGAAATATCAAATTTAAACACGTTTGGGTACTAAAGAACATGATTCTAATATTTATGGAATCCAAACAAGTTTGGGTTCCAAAATCCTCTATAACTTAGGCTAATCTAGCTAGCTAGGATGACACTTAATACTTTTTAGTCATCTTCTAGCTAGGTTTATTTAAATAGGGTTTTTGTGTTTTCAATTTCTTTCATATTTTTTTTCTTTTTTGTTGATCTCACTTGCAATTACTTGTGTTGTTCATTCTTAATCATATGTTTCTAATCTCTTGTGGAAAGATAGCCACATTGTGCTTTGTAGAAAATGAAGAGGAGATTTGTATGGATGAAATCCCAACATGCTTCACAAGCTACATAATTACTTGGGGTAATCTTAAACTCTTTTGCTTTTATTATCTTTCTATCAATGCATAGCTTCTCTTATGCATAAGTTTTAATATCATTTTAGAGAATACATATTATTTTTGGGATACCTAATAATTCTTTAAATTATTTTAGTCGAGACTATATGTGTTATAGATAGGGAGAGCATGTAGATGCGTGTATAATATTTCAAATTCATTTTATGGTGATAAGTTATTCAACATTGCTTTGTACTTTTTCATAATTTATATTTATGATATTATGCTATAATATTAATCCTCTTTGCATAGATAGATATGTTTGCTCCATAGATTGTGAAGAGAAAGTCAAATTGGATGACATATCTATAAGTTCCAAAGGGGTACTTTAATCACATGAGATAATCCAATCTCTTCCAATTCTTTTAAGTCTCCTTTAATGCAATAATCTTTACATGATATTTCTTGCTTAATATGCATTGGTTAAATATGATACTACTAGTACTATAGGAAGGGGGAGTGCCTATTTGTGTTTTGATGATCTTTTAATGGGACATTATTGATGTTAATGTCACTATCTTCTTGTTAAATTCTCAAACTTCATGTTAGTGGACTTATTCTTTTACATTTTTGTAATTGTCCATGTTGGATATATCTTTTTCGTTAATTTCAAAAAGGGCAGATAAGTGGCATGGCTAAATTACTTTAAATAAGAGAAAAAATAGTAGAGTAAGGGGGAGCATGCTATCTTTTGCTAAAGTGATATTTTCATATGTATGTTCTTGTTGATACATGTATTATATTGTATATTTTTTTTATCAACTAGAACATTTATTTTATTTTGTGAGGGAATATCATTATATAAAAGGGGGATATTATTTCTTTTTTTAGTTTTGATGATGAACAAACTTTATACTTGATCATATCTTGAGCATGTATAACTAGTAGTCAACCCAAGCTCAAAATGCTAATGAGCCTGTTTGAAAACCTCAAGTATAAATGGACTTGAAGATAGCCCTGAAAAAGAGGTGTGATAGTGAATCAATGGGTGAAACTTGAAGAATCAGAGATGGCTTGGAGAAAGCTCAAGAGATCAAGTTGGCTCAATAGGTTTAGAATTTTCTTTTATTTTAGTCGAGTCGAAGATTTATTTTTGAGATTTTTTTTAGAGCATTTGTCGCATTTGATTTTACAAGAATCTTTTAACAAAGTTCTTTTGATAGAACAAGACATCTACTAAGGTTAAGGATGATCAGTTGTGGCAGACAAAAAATTAAAACTCTGATCCAAAGAAGAACTGGATGACTGATAGAAAGTTTCTGCCTATCCTAGTTTATCAGAATTAGATAAGTAATTTGGGAACTAAACGACTGACAAAACTAATATGCTAATTCTAGTAGACCAGAAATAGTCGACCAGTTATCTAAGTGGTCAACCCCTTCAAGTTTTCTATATGACTAACGACTAGTTTTTGGACCGTTGGAGTGAAGCTAGTTATAGATTTTTATCTCTAATGACTAGTTTTAATCCATGAACAATAAATAGACTAGGATGGACTTCCCTAAATAAATTTTACATCTTTCAATTCTATCTTGAGAAGAGATTAAAGTTTGCCTACCCATCTCGCCCTTAAAATGCTCTAAGCTCCCAATTTTATATCAAATCTTCATTACCCTTGAGCTTAAACTTGGGTGACATTGTAGAGAGGCATAATTATATTTCATTTTTATCTTTTTTATTTGTACACACTACTTAGATATTAGGAGTACGTGAGGGACAGAACTCCAGTATAAGAGTTAAATCCTACTAGTTGGAGCAAGAGTTATATGAGTCCCAAAGGAAGTGACATTCATTGGTTATGAGTTAATATAAAGGCTTACTTCACCTCAAGAAGCAACAACCCTAGTGAAGAGTTCAAGTCTCAAGAGTGATGTAAGGGCCATAGAGTAGAAATAGTTGGTCTTTGAAGCACATAAATTGGTGATGCATTCTTTGTTCTTCTTATTTACTTTATAAGCACCCATGATTTATTTTCTTGCTTATAGACTTGTGTTATTTTGCATATTGATTTGTGAATTGGGTTTTAATTTCAAAAGTGGTTATCATTCTAATTGAACCTAATTCACTCTCCCTCTTAGGTTGCCAATTTAGGCTTTCAGGCACTTGGTTATGCACCTACCAAAGGCATACATACTTGTCACTAAACTACATAACCATTTGAGGTACAGATGGAGCCAGGCAAGGAAAAGAGTGCTTGGTGAGCTAAAGATTTGGCTTAAAAATTTGTCACAATATGACCTTTCCTGAAAAGTGAATACAACATGGGTTAGCCCCTTATCTTGAGGTGAAACGAGCTTGTAATGATAAGACCATAATAAGTTTATAGCTCCCAAGAGTTCTGGATCCAAGCTGAAACTTGTCTTGGGTGAAAACATTTTTGAAAGTGATCTAGGAAATAAGTCACTACTGAACTCTTTCTTGGGCAAAATCACTTTTAACTTGGTGAGAAACCAAGTTAAAATTTTATTAAGAAACTTGGTTTATAATTCGTGTTAGGTTTGCTTACCGAGTTAGATTTTTGGGACCAACTTGACTTAATTAAAGAGCAATTGTCTTATTAAGATCTTTGTTCTAATTGATTTGGTTAGGCCAAATAATAATTGGCCAGGTTTTTGTTACCATCAAAGAAATTTGAACCAAAGTAAACATTCACATAGGAAATAAAACTTTTCAAAAATGAGGTCTTTTCATTAATGTCTGACAAATTACATAAAAAGAATAAACAAGAGAAGGGGTAGATCTTCACTCCTCAGAGGAGCTCGAGCTAGAGCCTTCTTCAAGGAGATGGCCTCTTGAGATCAATTGTTCATACTCCCTCTTAAGGCAGGTGACTATTGACTTATCTTGGAGCTTGATATGGACATCAATGGGGTCAAAACTGGAGCACCAATAGGCTTAGATCACCATATCTTGATGGCATAGGTATCCCCCTCAAAAGTGTTGATATATAATTGGGCCCAAGATTGCAAGTTCTCCCTTTGACTTGGAACTCCACCACCATGTTGTTCCTCACCTACTCCAAGAACTGCTAGAACTCTTGGCCTTTATGGAATACGACCACCACATCTTCATGAGCTTTTGTTAGCTCAAAGCTTTGCTAGGACTAGAGCTCCTCTATCCTCTACAAGGGGCTATCCTGCTTGGTTTACAAGATGTCCTTCTCGTCATGACCTTCTTCCTCAATAGTCAGCTCGAGGCTTTCTAGTTGCAATTGGAGGAGGGAGATTTCTTGCTCTACCATGGTGCCCTAGGACTTTTGGTCTGTGACTGCCTTCCTCACGCTAAAGTATTTTTGGCCGACAAGATGAAAAAATTCTACTACCTGCAAATCAATCTGTAAGATTAGGGTAAAACTCTTATTTATGTAAAATAGTGTGAAGTGGGCAAACTTACATTTGTATAGGATTAGGCACCCTTCATGAAAAATTCATCTTTAGGGAGCTAAGAAATCTCGAACTCAAACAGAGATAAAGTCCCAAGCCAAAGTACTCCTCATTGCCTGAGGTTCACTATCTCCTTTTTGGACTGATGTTCCTAAAGAAATCTCCCAAGAAGGGAAGAAGAAACACAAGATGCACGCATTGCTGGAGGTCTTGCCCCATTTGGTCTTCATTGTTGGAGCAGGACCCTCCCACACCTTGCTAGCCCCCTAGATGGAAGACGTGGGATGAGACACCACTCATTTCCACTTCTTGCTCTCCTCTCAATCCGCTCCTAGCTTACTACCCTCCTCGATATAGACTTTCCTATTGAGAGACATCTCAACTGTCGAGGTGGGAGATGAGGACCCACCCTCATTAGAGTTGTGCTTCTTCCTTGTAAGAGTTGGGGAAGCAGTTCAGTGAGTCCCAATCTTCTTATTCAAGATTTTGTTCATGAACGAGAACTAGTTGGGACCTAAAATCCAGAAGATATAGGATCCTAAAAGCTATGCTAAGGAACACACTACATAGTCAAAAGAAATAATCCACAACAGGAAAACTTACCCAAAGATGGGGGAGCTGTATCGCTCTCTTGAGCGACTTTGAAAGAAGTGGAGAATGTCAACCCACTAGAGTGTCACTAACTAGGAGATGGATTTGCCTATGCTAGAGGGATGATGGAGGCAGTCACATTACTAGAGGCTAGGCTACCTTTGCAGGCACCACAATAGTGGACAGAATAGTCATGGCCATAGGGGGAGCATGTGCTACAGTTGTTGAGTTTGCAGGTGTTGGGGCAGCTTTGCCAGTAGTGGTGAGGAGCTTGAAAAGGCCATCGAAGGACGACAAAGATGGTTGGATGGAAATCATTAGAGAAGTCTTTGAAAAATCAAGAAGATGAAAGACTGAGATTGGGGACGAAGAGGCATGCATTCATAAATACCCTTAGCCTCACCGATAAATGGCCTCCATGTGTCTCAATCCCAACCAACGAATCTAAAATTGGGAGTTCAAAATTGTCTCCCAATTCTTGAGAGGCACGTGCTAGAATTAAGGGACACCTCAGCTACTCAATCGACAACTCATAATCATTATTTCAGAAAGGAACAAACCTTGATTATCACACATGATTTATTGAGTGGCAACTCAAATTTTAAAGCTACACATTAACTCAGCTGGGGCCAAACTAACTCCACACCCTAAATTAGGGAATCAATGTTCAAAGTTGAAGAGTACTGATAATACATCGAACTAGATTTGTCGGGTCAAAAAGCCTAAGTCGTGGTTCAAAAATAAAGCCATCTATAGAAATAACTAAGGTCTCAAAATGAACTCATTTTTGGTCACTTGCAAAATCAGTGAGTCTAGCAAAGAACCATTTTGAGGTGACTCATGAAGCTTGGTGATCTCGATGAGTCAGTAGCTCGATCGATGATTTGAGGATCTTTGAGTATCTTCCATAATGCTATCCCGAAGGATCCGAGATTCTCAACAATTAGTTACGAAGAATTCGACAGATATCACAGTTGAGATAAGAGAATCTTGGTTATGTTGAATTATCTCTATATATTATAAATAATCAAAATATTTGTTAAGGTAAAAGACTAATATTAATTTCTTAAATTTACTCTTTATTTTTTTTATTACAATTTACTTCGACATTGAAACAACTACCATTTAAGAGTTTTAACAGCCTTCTCCATAATTTTTTTTTCTTATAAATTGATAAAAATATGGTTTAAGGAATCTGATCTTGAGGATCCTCTTCGACCAAAATTGGCGGAAAATCAAACTTCCACAACAAAAATAATGACATCGGAGCATCCATCGATACAAACAAACGAGCAGAGGGAGGCCATATTTTGCCGTCCCACAAGGGTACCAAGAGGAAGAGAGCTGCAAAGGAATGCTCAGGAAAACCTTAGCTGTAGAAAACCCAACATGTTTGTATAAGAACCATCTAGAAAACGAGGGGCTCAAAACTCAAATCCACATAGCGAGCCAACGAAGCTGGCTCCGGATCCAACACAATTGTAACTCCAATGTAAATCGCGGGCTTGCTGATCCGGTTACGATAGTCTCACACTCTCTCTTTAAAGTGTATATAGATCAAAGCATGGGGTTTGTTTCTGAATTCTGACCTTGCATCCCATTCTCATGGTCAGTTGGGGCCACTAACAGAAGAAAATCGATTAGCTAAAAGAACCAAATAATGATTTTATCTAGAGGGAATAGCGTAATGATTCTGAGTTGTGTGCAATTGTGTGTTTGTTACTGCGATGCCACAACGTTAGCTAAATGCATAATGCTTTGACAAGTAGCTTACTACAAATGTCGCTTGAAATTTTCTGTTTTCTCTGTCATTGCCGAGGGCAAAATAGCATGCATATTCGGCCTAGGTGCCTTGCGACAGCAAGATGCCCCTTCTCTCTGTTCAAAAAAAAAAAAAAGGTCTTCTTGGCCCTAACCTTGACCTTCCAACAGCTGGTGGAGAGCCACTTAATCAATGTTTCATCTCTCTTTGGTTTTGATAATGAAAACCCATCAACTCGGCATTTTCTTTTACGCATCTAATCTTCCTCTGGACTATCTTAAATCAGCATCTAGCTCAGTAGGTTGCCTGCTGCTTTAGTCTTTATCCACCAACTTCTGATCCCAACTTTGTGTCAGCAGCCACAATTCTTTTATCTATTTTTTTGATAATAATTCAATTCAATTATATCACATGTATTTAATTGTTAATCAAGAATACATGTTTTCTTCCAATAAATATGATACGCTGACCTCGTTTTCTTTGATTTCCTGACATGGTTTTGAAGGTCTGTATGTTATAACTTAACTGTCACATCACATATCCTCCTCATCTTTTTCCTCTTTCAACCAATTTGTGAAGGTTGCGTTGCATCCTCCAACTTCAACCGCCCCTTTGGCCCTTTTTCTCCAATAATGATTATTTCTCGTTATAAAATCTCCCCACCTCGGCGTCTCCTTCCCATCCATATTCCACTCCCCTCATTTTCTTCTACATACACACTTCCCTAAGGGAAAGAAAAACCCAAGCATCAACATATCAAGATGCGCAGTCTGTCCCTTTTGGCTTTCCTCCTCGTCCTCTCTCCGATTCTTGCCGATCCTGACTTGCTCCAAGACCTATGTGTTGCCGAACTCAATTCGAGTAAGCATATTCTCAAAAACCCATCTCATCCACACACTTCTGTCTGATGTATTCTTTAATGTGCACGTCCTCGGTTTTCATTTAATTTTGTCCACTACTGCTGTCTAAGAAAATCAAAATGTGCAGCGGTGAAGGTGAATGGGTTTGTATGCAAGCCAGAGACCGCTGTGAACGAGGCCGACTTCTTCTTCGCCGGCCTGGCCAACCCGGGCGCCACGAACAATATCATGGGCTCCCTTGTCACCGTTGCCAATGTAGAGAAGATCCCTGGCCTTAACACGCTCGGAGTCTCCATGTCCCGCATTGATTATGCCCCCGACGGCCTGAACCCGCCACACACCCATCCTCGGGGCACCGAGATGATCTTCGTCCTCTATGGCACTCTTCATGTTGGTTTCATCACCACCGCGAACAAGCTCATCTCGAAGACCATCTCAAAAGGTGAAATCTTCATCTTCCCCAGGGGCCTCGTCCACTTCCAGAAGAACACCGGCCATGTCCCCGCAGCAGTGATCGCGGCATTCAACAGCCAGCTCCCAGGGACGCAAGCCATCGCTGCCACGCTCTTCACTTCCACCCCACCAGTGCCGGATGACGTCCTGACCAAGGCCTTCCAGATCGACACCAAGGAGGTCGAGAAGATCAAGTCCAAGCTGGCTTCCAAGGAATGAGTGCTAATAACAAGTAAACGGTTTGATTTCGTTTCATTTTCTTTCTACTGAGCTTTGCCAACCAGCGATGTAATAAGAGCGATCATTGCTCCTGCCTTTCTCTGTTGTGTCATTTTGATGTTTGTTGTGGATGATATATCAAAGTCAAATTAAAAAAATCAATAAGAACTGATACATCTCAAGTGAGAAATCACTTTCGGACAGAGCTAAGGAGAGCTCTCGGCATACGAGCTGTTCACAGCCTGACTCATCTCAATACCAAAGCATGAGAAGCTTGGTGTTCTCAATCGATGGTAATATGAAAACATTACATGGAGTTATTTTTAAATTCGAATACCTTAGTATAAGCAGAATAAAGCCCAGATCATGCTGGACTTTTATCTCGAAGAAAATTTTGAGTGATTTGGGATCCATAACTATCTGTTACAAATAATTCGGCAATATTAGGGTTCCCAAATTACGATTGGTGTACATGACTGAGTTAAGCATCGGAGCGATTGCTGTTGGAGAGACTCGGACGGCCCTCTTCACTTTTCTTTGATTGTATATTTGCAGAAGAGGAGCCTAACAAATCGATCTCAAAGAACTTCTCAGACAAAGCCAATGGATGAACCATACTTCATCAATGAATTGGTACTTTCATTGGGGTCTGCTTTTTTTTCTTTGTTACTAATCTAAAAGATCTCCAATGATCTTTCCACCATGCCTCCTAAAGTATCATGACCATTATAGTCAAAGAATTTGCATGGGGCACAAGTGACTTTATCACCAATGAAATGGCATAATTCATCAAACAAGCCACCTAGGCTATCCCAACAAACAAACTTGGTGACGTAGCTATAGCAACAGCCAAGGGGAGCTCCCTCCAAGCAATCCTCGAGGTACTCTCGAGACCCTCTAATTCAATGAGTCGGCATGAGTTTCAAAACATGGCCACTACTATTCAGTAAATGAGACAAATACTTGAAGTTCAAGTATAAGTCAAGTAGAACCTACAAGCTTAACAGCACGCTCAACTTCAAGATCAAGCCCCAATTAGAGGTACTATACCAAATCAATCACATGAATCACTACAGCATGTCACAAGTACACTACACCCTAGTGCGCAACAACATTGAAGTTACCATGAACTATTCATGTTGCGAAAAATATCGATGTCCACAATTCACAATATAGAAGAAGAACAGAAAAGAGGAAAAGATAGCAAACAAGAGATATATGTGGGGAAAACGATCTAGAGAATATTGTATTGATGAGAAGAGAAAGAGAAGATTACAACGATGGAGACGAAACTCCAATATCACCAACTCTCACAAAAGACTAAGTAGCCTAACCGTCACAAGACGTCTTGAGAGTATTGATCTATATATCTCTCTCTCACTTTCTATCGAAACTCTTACATCAATGGTGTATTTATAGATATGGCCTAATGATGTTTGGTCAAAGTAGAAGACTGACTCAAATAAGACTTCTATTAATTTAAGTCTTCTAGTAGAAGATAAATCTAGATAAGGATTAGACCCACTAAATAACTTTCTAATATAATTAAGACTATTCGGAAAATCCGGATTCAAGACACCATAAAGCCAACAATCTCCACCTTGGCTCGAATCATCTTATTCTCTGAATTTGAATCTTCAATAGATGTCTTTGTCATTACCTCCTGGTATAGGATCAACGATCTTGAATATTGATCAAGTCCAAACAGAGCTTGAATTTATCAATCAGAATCACCTTCATCAACATATCTGCAGGATTTCTTGAAGTATGAATCTTTTATAAAGAAATCTCGCCGTCTTCAATAATATCCCGAATAAAATGAAATCGGACATCTATATGCTTTAATCTGGCATGGTACATTTGGTTCTTCGCAAGATGTATGACACTCTGACTGTTGCAAAAAATAGAAATAACATGTTGAGAAAAACCAATTTCACTTGCCAAACCCTTTAGCCATAGAGCTTCTTTGACGGCTTCTGTAGCTGTCATATACTAAGACTCTATTGTAGATAATGCTACAGTTGACTGTAAGGTACACCTCCAACTAATAGGTCCTCCACAAAGAGTGAAAAGGTAACCAGTGAGGGATCGACGTCGATCAAGTTCTCCAGCATAGTCTGAATCGACATAGCCAATAATTTTGGCCTTTTGCACTGTATTCCTGTCGAAATATAAACCAATATTAAGAGTACCTTTGATATATCTTAATAGCCATTTCACGGTTTGCCAATGCTCTTTTCCTGGATTTTTCATGTAACGACTAACAATGCTGACTGCTTGTATAATATCAGGTCTTGTGCATACCATAGCATACATTAGACTTCTAACAGCACTTGAAAATGGGATATTCTCCATGTATGCATGCTCCTCATCTGTAGAATGATATTGTTGAGCTGAAAGCTTGAACTGAGATGCTAAAGGAGTACTGACGGATTTTGAATTCTGCATGTGAAAATGAGAAATAATCTTCTCGAGATACTTGCTCTATTTGAGCCATAATTTTCATGCTTTCGATCTCGATCAATCTCCATACTGAGAATCTTCCTTTCAACACCTAAATCTTTCATCTCAAATTTCTTTTTCATTTTAAACTTTAGATCATTCAGTAGAGATATGTCTTGAGTAGCGATAAGCATATCATCAACATAAAGAAGTAATATATTAAACGAGTTATTGGCATGCAACTTAAAATAAACACAGCAATCATATTTGTAGTGGATGAAATCTTGTCCTAACATAAAACTGTCAAACTTTTTATACCATTGCCTTGGAGACTATTTCAAACCATAAAGTGATTTGTTCAACTTGCAGACAAAATTTTTCTTACCTTCTTGGATGAACCTTTTAAGCTGTTGCATAAAAATTTGTTCTTCTAATTCTCCATGCAGAAAGGCAGTTTTGATATTAAGCTGCTCTAACTCAAGATTATGAAAAATAACTAAAGTAAGTAAAAAACGAATAGATGTGTGTTTAACCATAGGAAAGAAAATTTCATTAAAATCAACACCCTCCTTTTGTCAATACCCTTTTGCAACTAAACGGGCCTTGAATTTAACACCATCTATCTCAGAGAAATCCTCTTCCTTTCGAAATACCCACTTGCAACCATTGGTCTTTTACCTTCTTGTAATTTCACCAGATCCCAAGTATGGTTCTTTTGAAGGGAATCCATCTCTTCATTCATAGCAGCTTGCCACTAAGAAGAATTCTTATCCTGCACTACTTCTTTATAGGGAGAAGGATCACCATTGTCAGTAAGTAAAGCAAAAGCTACCATATCTTCAAAATCATACCTTTCAGGTGGCTTTATTTTTCTTTGAGATCTTTGAAGTGGAGTCTTTTCAGAAACTTGATTCTTAGAATTTTCTTGAGAGTTGGGCATACCTTGAATATCTTCTTCTGAAGAAACTACATGCTCCACATCCACTTGCATTATATCATTGGGATCTTTCTTGAGAGATTTTAGTATAACACTTTCATCAAATACTATGTCTCTCTCAATAATTACATTTGAAATAGTAGAATCCCACAAACGATAGCCTTTGACGCCTTTGACATAACCTAGGAAAATGTACTTTTTGAAATGTGCATCTAACTTATCCTTGATAACATGCACATAAGCAGGACAACCAAAAATCTTTAAAGAAGAATAATTTGCAGGTTGACCAGTCCATTCCTCTTCAGGAGTCTTGCAATTAATGGCTGTTTTAGGAGAGCGATTCACAATGAAGCATGCTGTATTAACTGCTTCTGCCCAAAAATCTTTATCAAGATTAGCTATACTGAGCATACTACGTGCCTTCTCCAACAAGGTTCTTTTCATCCTTTCAGCCACACCATTTTGTTGAGATTTTTCTGGGATGGTAAGGTGGCATTTGATGCCTTCATCTTCACAAAATTTGAGAAATTCTGTTGATTTGTACTCTCCGCCATTATCACTTCTGAGGTATTTGATTTTTCTACCAGTCCTTTTTTCGACTAAAGTTTTCCACCGTTTGAAAATAGAAAATACTTCGGCTTTGTGATGCAAAAAATAAATCCACACTTTTCTGGAAAAATTATCAATAAAACTGACAAAATAACGAGGACCATATTTTGATGGAATAGGAGAGCACCACACATCAGAATGAATATAATCAATTAAGCCTTTAGTGCAATGAGTACCGATGTTAAACTTTACTTTTGACTGTTTATTATAAAGACAATGCTCACAAAAATCCAATTTGCATGAGTTGAGGTCTTTCAGTAATTTTCTTTTATTGAGCTCGCTTAAATCTTCCTCACTCATATGACCGAGACGCATATGCCATAAGTGGGTCATATCAGAAGAAGAAGCCTGAGAAATTGCTGCTCCACCTGCAATGATTTTTCCTACTAACTCATATAAATTTTCATGCTTTAGGCCCTTTATTATTATCAATGAGTCTTTAGTAACCTTAAGAACTCCACCTTTAGTAGAATACTTATAACCAGCAGAATTCAAAACACCCAAAGAGATCAAATTCTTTTTCAAATAAAGAATATGTCTATTATCAGTAAGAGTTCGAATAATATTATCAAATATCTTAATTTTGATTGTTCCAATTCCAATAGTTTTGCATGGATTGTTATTACCCAGTAAAACTAAACCACCATCATAGGACTTGTAGTTTTCAAACCAATCCTTATTAGGTCACATGTGGTAAGAACAACCAGAATCAAGAATCTAAGTATCATGGTAACGATCAAAATTAGAACTAATAGAGAGAATATTACCAAAATCATCATCAAAACTCCCTTGAATAACTGACACTTGTTCTTTAGCTTACTCTTTAGATTGAGAGTCTCTTTTTTTCTTTGCTTTGAGCTTTCAACACTCTTTAATTACATGTCCCATCTTCTTACAATACCTGTAATTTATTTTTTTGGATTTGAATCTAGAACGACCTGTCTTTGATCTTTCTTTGGTACGACCTCGGACAATTAATGCTTTTGAGTGTGACACATCCCCCTAATCTATTTCAAATATTCATTAGACAGAAGGGCAGCAGAAATATTATCAAATTTTAAATCTTTCCCTTACATGAGAGTAGTCTTTAGATTCTCAAGAGAGAAAGGTAAAGACGATAATAAAATAATTGTCTTATCTTCATCTTCAATTTTAACATCAATGCTTAACAATTGAGAGACTAGTTTATTGAAAGTATTAAAATGATCAACTATATTCGTACCTTCTCTCCTTCGAAAATTAAAGAGCTTCTACTTTAAGTAAACTCGATTTGAGATACACTTACTCATATATTATTTTTTTAGCTTTTTTCATAACTCTGAAGGTGATGTTTCATCAAGAAACAGATAGAGTACCTCATCGATGAGACTGAGGATGATTGTGTTATGTGCACTAGCCTTCTATTTTTCCCAGACACTTTCGATAACATCTTCAGGCTTGACGTCCTCCAATGTGTTTCTCAACCCTTGTTGAGTAAGAATTGTACGAACTCTTGCTTGCCAAATAGGAAATCCTTTTTTTTCATTGAATTTCTCTATATTAAACTTCACAGTAAACATGTTGAACCAAGCTCTGATACCACTTGTCGTGCAAAATATCGATGTCCATCACAATTCACGATGTAGAATAAGAATAGAAAATAAGAAAAGATAGCACACAAGAGATTTATGTGACGAAGAGGATCTAAAGGATATTATATTGATGAGAAGAGGAAGAGAAGATTACAACGATGGAGGCGAAACTCCAATATCACCAACTCTCACAAAAGACTAAGTAGCCTAACCATCACAAGATGTCTTGAGAGTATTGATCTATGTCTCTCTCTTTCACTCTATATTGCAATCCTTACATCAATAGAGTATTTATAGATGTGGTCTAACTGTATTTGAGTTAAAGTAGAAAACTGACTCAAATAAGACTTCTACTAATTTAAGTCTTCTAATAGAAGATATTAGAAGATAAATCCAGATAAGAATTAGACCCACTAAATTACTTCCTGATATAATTAAAACTCTCTGAAAAATTCGCATTCAAGACACAATTAAGCCAACACTCTTATTTATAACAAGATCTTGAAATATTTGAGATCCATAGCTATCCATTATGAGTAATATGGCAATATTATGGCGTAACCACTCGTTACTCCATAACAGCCCATTACTCGGGTCCACGACCCACAACGCAATAATAGGCAACAACCACCCACTAAACTTTCACGGATTGAGGACTTGTCTAGGAGTGAAGAGAGTCAAGAAACAATCATCGTGAAGGCTCACAGAATGATGAGAAGTTTCGGGATGATTCCCATCGAGATTTGAGGTAAGGTACCTTTGTTTTCGTTCGTTCTCTCTTTGCCTTTATTCCTGAGCCAATTTCATGTCGAATAATTTGTAAACCTAGTGACCCTCATGATATTTAGGAGGATGATGATAATATAGATTAAGCAAAACTTAGTAAAAATTAGATAAGTCTAATTGTTGAAGTATTATACTGATATAAAGCATGTTTTGAGAATAGAAAGATTAGAGGGTTATATTTGCAAAAAACTCCATCTTCCTCTCCATAGAGCAGCGAGAGCTGCTCACCGGCGGAGACAGGGTGGCCAGAGGAGGGCGGCTAATGCCGGCGGTGTGCGGCTCCAACATGAGACGCCGGCGCAATTCTGGTGCGTGGCACGGCAACAGGAGCGGCCGGTGGCATGCGCATGATTGCGTAGGCTGGGGTCCGCCAGCGTGCAGCTGTGCAAGACACTGGGGCTGTGCAGGCTGCGGCGGCGCCTGCTTCGGCCCGATGGCACGAGGTTGACGACGACCGAAGACGGTGGCCTGGTAGCGATGACCTAGCTGCGGCGGCGGCCGAGCGGAGGCGGCGGCAGCGGTGGCAGCGAATTAGGGTTAGGGTTTTGAGGAGGAAAGAGGAGATAGGTTTAGGTTTAAGGTAGGGTTGGTTTTGGTTTAGGCTATGGTTTGAAGCTGGTTTGGGTTGAGGTTTGAGTTAATTGGGTTAGTGATACCTAAGCTATTAGGTTAAATCAAATAATCAAGATTTATAATTTGATGAAATTAGTTTGAAAGTTTAATTAGTAGCAGGTCAGACACTTAGGGAAATTGTTGACTCTAAATTGAGCTAATCAGTTTAATTCATTGAATTTAATCTTGGATTTATAGACAAAGACTTGAATTGAACATTGGTTAGAAGTTAAATAATAATTTATAATTGAAGGGCTAAATTGATAATATCTTCTAGCTCATTTAATCTGATTTGTGATCGAGTCGACTCCTTTCTATCGTTTGGTAATCTCGACTCGATATTTATTGTGGCTGAACCTTTGATATAATGGGGGACATATGCAGCAGAACTTTATTTGTTTGGTACCAGTCTACGATTCCCTACTTTAGTATGAGATTAGCTGATAGATGCAGATAGAATAGCTGATAGATGCAGATGACAACAGGATAGATGCAGATAGAATACCAGTCTCACCCCTTGACTCTTCTCATTCACAGGAGAATAGCTGATAGATGCAGATGACAACAGTAACAGTGCACGCGCGCGGGATTACGTTTCGAGCTACTTTATTTGTAGGTTATTTTATTTTCTCATATGGAGAGTATTGTGAGAACTTGAGTATCTATTGTTGGGCCACTTGTCGGTAGGTTATTTAGACTATATTTGCATTAATATAATAAATTTTAATTCTATATATTTTGTAAATCTTTTATATATATTATCTGCTTCGTATTGTGGCTCAATCGGATGACAACCGGGATGTTACATATGATGTCCAAATCATAAGATACAGATATACTCTATACTCTATAAATACTACTATTTCCAAAGAGGTAAGAATTAATATTTTTTACTTCTCTCCATTATACTTTAGGTGCTTGCGAGTGACTTAAGCATCGAATTGGTGACCGCTAGAGAGATTCCAATGGTACTGCTCACTTTTTCCTCGATTATAAATTAACAAAAAATAGCCTAACAAATTGACCTCAAAAAATTTCTCAGAACGAAATTGGTGAATGAACCCAGCTCGGTTAATACTTGCCATCATCAATTGCTCATTATTGTGCAACTAAAAACTGAACATATATCTTCTTTTGGCTTATATCCTACCTTTTCCTTTTTTTCTGTCTACCTATGAATCGGA
Organism: Trichopus zeylanicus subsp. travancoricus; assembly: GCA_005019695.1. NCBI lineage: Eukaryota > Viridiplantae > Streptophyta > Magnoliopsida > Dioscoreales > Dioscoreaceae > Trichopus > Trichopus zeylanicus. Next base: position 156,292 of record RXID01022276.1, on the reverse strand, counting down.
GGAGACTATCAGAATAAGCCACCAATGTCAACTGCCGTGCACGACGATCGCAGATCACAAACAAGCACAAACAATAATTGAAGAGAAACAGCCATCAAGTCGCTAATGAAAATTGAAATTTTCTTTAACAACTGATCAGAAATATCGTCCGGATATCTTGTTGAAAGAAGATGCCCTCACCACAACAACGATATTATCACAAATACAAGTACTATAATTGCCAATCTAAGTGAGGATTAAGTGTTGACAATCATTACATATATTAAGTGACAAGGGGAGTCCCTGGCTTCTTGGAACCTAATGCAAACAACCAGATTCCCCATGTTTCTGCCCTGTTTTTTCTTTTTTTTTTTTATTCATGGCCCTGTCCAGAGCAGGTACCATCAACATCACTTGAGCATCAGGGAATCCCAATCCGGCCATTATTATTATACTTTATTTAAAACTGAGGTTTAAGCCAATTGGCATGCTGATTGACGATAATTATATTTGGCATTTGAACGCGTCGATAATAACTAAATGGACCATTCCATTGACCATTGTACTCGAGGGGGACCGCCTTCCAGCGGTTCTCTACCCTTTTCCGAGTACGACTGGTGGGGAAGCTTTTGCTGCAGGCGAGGAGTGCTCCAATTATGGTGCAATTCTCCTTTTTAAGATTTAGGTATGCTTCTTGCATATTGACTTAAAGCAAATGCTTGAGGATGTCTTCAACTCTTTCGCAGTGCAAAATACCTCTTTAAAGCTTCCTCCTACAACTAGTAAAATATTACTTCTTGCTCTGATCCATGTTTCGCCAATTATTCCACCATTACTTTATCCGCTCACCGTTTTTGCACTCTAAGAAAATAAAGCAGTTATTATTATGATCTTCCCTGGAAAAAGACATGCAAGTTGCATTTGAAAATATATGGTTAAAAGAATGCTTATGCTTGCTATTACACCACTGATTTGGTCTAATTAGCGTTGGTAAATTTTTTCCAGCATTACTGGAGTGCCACATTTAGTAATATCGTCAAAATTATCGGCGCTAAACTAACACTGCACATACTTATTTTCGATATTAATATTAATGTCTTTATTGAGCATAAGCAGTGTCGCTAGTATGTTAACATTAGTGGCGCTAACTTTAGCATCACTAATAAAAAATCATTAGTGGCATAAATATTAGCACCTCTAATGACATTGCATTAGCAGCATTAGTACTAGTGCGCTAATGTAAAACTATTAGTGACGCTAATATTAGTGCTACCAATGAATCTTATTAGGATGCTAATATTAGTACTACTAATGACCCTTTCAGCACCTGCAATTTTCATTTGTTAGTATGGAAATACATGTGAAGTTTTGAACCTAGTACAGAAACTACACACAATACAATTTTATTCAACATGAAATACATAATCTCAAAATACAAATACTAGCATGGAAAGCAATATCTAAATACAACACATATACAATATCCAAATACAACCTCCAATTATATACACCATATAAATTTGTAACACAATACAAAGCATCTATCAAAAAAACATCACTTGCTTCCTGAGTATGCCTGGTCTACTCCCAAATGCTAGCTCGTAGGTAGTTTCCTTGTATAAATCTAAATGAATACAACATCAATATCAAAAAAAGATAATTCAATTTTTGTTATAATTATGTTTTACATCAAAATCAGAAAAATATAATTAACAATCTTGAATAGGGTAATTACTCTTCTCTCGTTACATCGGGTATAGTATGTATATATATATATATATATATATATCTATATAAAATGGTCACAAGCAGATATAATGGATTAGATCAATTTTGACTACAAATGCCTTAACACTGAGTTGTCCAATCCATCTACTTGGATAGAACCATAATGAAAGTTGCAACGCAAAGGGAAGAAGGATGAAATTGACTTCTAATTTCTGATTATTTACTTAATTGTGTCTTGAATCTAAATTTTTCAGAAAGTCTTAATTAAATTAGAATTCATATTAGGAAGTAATTAGTGAGTTTAATCCTTCTTTGTATGTGTCTTCTATTAGAAGACTTGGATTAGAATAAGTCTTATTTGAGTCAGTATTCTATTTTAACTCAAACTCAATTAAGCCACAGCTATAAATATCCTATTCATTTAAGAGTTTTACAGAGTGAAATAGAGAGACATAGATCAAGACTCTCAAAACGTCTTGTAATAGCTAGGCTACTTAGTCTCTTGTAAGAGTTGATGATATTTGAGTTTCACCTCCATCATTGTAATCTCCTCTTTGTTTCTCATCAATATAATATCCTACAGATCGCCTTTGCTAGTGGAGTAAGTCATAAACCAAACCACATAACTCTCTTGTGTGTTATTTTTCTTCTTTTATGTTCTTCTTCTACATCATGACTTGAGATGGATATCAATATTTAACACAACAAACTGATATCAGAGTTTGGTTCAATATGTCTACTATGAAGTTTGATGTAGAGAAATTTAATGAAAAGCAAAGATTTGCTATTTGCCAAGCAAGAGTTTGTTCAATTCTTACTCAACAAGGGTTGAGAAACACATTGGAGGATGTCAAGGCTGAAGATGTCACCGAAAGTGTCTAGAAAAATCAAAAGGCTAGTGCATATAGCACAATCATCCTTAGTCTTACCGATGAGATACTCTATCCATTTCTTGATGAAACATCACCTTTAGAGCTATGGAAAAAACTGGAGAAATAATATATGAGTAAATCGATCTCAAATCAAGTTTACTTAAAGCAGAAGCTTTTCAATTTTTGAATGAGAGAAGATACGAATATTACTGATCATCTTAATGCTTTCAATAAATTAGTCTCTCAATTATTAAGCATTGAGGTTAAAATTAAAGATGAAGACAAGATAATTATTTTATTATCATCTCTACCTCCTCTTGAAAATTTGAAGACTACTCTCATATATGGTAAGGATTTAAAATTTGATGATATTTTTTTTATCGTTCTATCTCATGAATATTTAAAAAAGATTGAAGGGGATGTGTCACACTTAGAAGCATTGATTGTCGGAGGTCGTACCAAAGAAAGATCAAAGACAGGTCGTTCTAGATCAAAATCCAAAGAAATAAATTGTAGTTATTGTCAGAAGATGGGACATATAATTAAAGAGTATTGAAAGTTTAAAACAAAAAAAGAAAAATAATCTCAGTCTAAAGAGCAAGCCAAATAAGTGTCAGTTACTGAAGGGAGTTCCAATGTGATTATGGTAAGTTCTCTCTATTAGTTTTGATTTTGATCGTTATCATGATACTTGGATTCTTGATTTTGATTATTTTTACCACATGTGTTCCAATAAGGATTGGTTTGAAGATTACAAATCTTATGATGGTGGTTTAATTTTGATGGTTAATAATAATTCATGCAAAACTGTTGAAATTAGAACAATCAAAATTATTGATAATATTATTAGAACTCTTGCTAACGCTAGACATGTTCCTGATTTAGAAAAGAATTTGATCTCTTTGGGTATTTTGGATTCTGCTAATTATTAGTATTCTACCGAAGGTAGAGTTCTTAAGGTTGCTAAAGGCTCATTGATAGTGATGAAGGGTCTAAAGCATGGAAATTTGTATGAGTTCGTAGTAAAAATTATTGAAGGTGGAATAATAATTTCTCAGGATTTTTCTGATATGACCCACTTATAGCATATGTGTCTTGGTCATATGAGTGACAAAAGTTTAACTGAGTTTAATAAAAGAAAATTACTAAAAAGCCTCAACTCATGTAAATTAGATTTCTATAAGCATTGTCTTTATGGTAAACAGTCTAAGGCAAGTTTTAACACCGGTACTCATTGCACTAAAGTCTTAATTGATTATATTCATTCTGATGTGTGGTGCTCTCCTATTTCATCAAAATCTGGTGTTCGTTATTTTGCCAAATTTATTGATGATTTTTTCAGAAAAGTGTGGATTTATTTTTTGCATCATAAAGCCAAATTTTTTTATTTTCAAATGGTAGAAAATTTAAGTTGAAAAAAGAAATAACAAAAAAATCAAATACCTTAGAAGTGGTAATAGAGAAGAGTATAAATCAACAGAGTTTCTCAAATTCTATGAAGATGAAGGCATTGAATATCACTTTACCATCCCCAGAAAATCTCAACAAAATGGTGTGGTTAAAAGGATGAACAAAACTTCATTAGAGAAAGTACATAATATCGGTACAACTAATCTTGACAAGAATTTTTGAGCAAAAGTAATCAAAACAACATGTTTCATTATGAATCGCTCTCCTTAGACAGTCATTGATTATAAAGCTCCTAAAGAGGTATGGACTAGTAAATTTGCAAATTATTCTTTTTTAAAGATTTTGGTTATTCTACTTATGTGTATGTTATCAAGGATAAGTTAGATATACGTTCAAAAAAGTATATATTTTTTATGTTACATCAAAGGTGTTAAGGGTTGTCATTTGTGGGATCCTACTATTTCTAATATAATTATTAAGAGAGATATAGCGTTTAATGAAAGTGTTATGTTAAAATCTCTTAAGAAAGGTCCCAGTAATATAATGCAAGTGAAGGTGGAATACTTATTTCTTTCAGAAGAAGATATTCACGGTATACCAAACTCTCAAGAAAATTCTAAGAATCAAATTTTTGAGAAGACTCCACTTCGAAGATCTCAAAGAAACATAAAACCACCCGAAATGTATGATTTTGAAGATATAGTATCTTTTGCTTTAGTTACTGACAATATTGATTCTTCTTCCTATAAAGAAGCAATGCAAGATAAGTATTTTTTCAGTGGCAAGCTGCTATGAATGAAAAGATTGATTTCCTTCAAAAAAACCATACTTGCAACTGGGTGAAATTACCAAAAGTTTAAGAGGCCAAACTTATTAAATACATAAATTCAAACTATGCTGGAGACCTTGATGAATGATGATCTCTCACTGGTTATCTTTTCACTCTTTGTGGTGGACCTATTAGTTAGAGATGTACCTTATAATCAATTATGACATTATCTAAAATATAGTCCGAGTATATGACAGCTACAGAAGCAGTCAAAAAAGCTTTATGGCTAAAAGGATTGGCAAGTGAAGTTAATTTTTCTCAATATATTCTTTCTATTTTTTGTGACAGTCAGAGTACCATACACCTTACAAAGAATCAAATATACCATGTCAGATCAAAGCACATATATGTCCAATTTCACTTTATTCGGGACATTATTGAAGACAGTGAGATTTCTTTATAAAAAATTCATACATCAAGAAATCCTACAGTTATGTTGATGAAGGTGATTCTGATTAATAAGTTCATGCTCTGTTTGGACTTAATCAATGTTCAAGGTCATTGATATTGTCCTTTTAGACAAGGCAAAGACATTTGTTGAAGATTCAAATTCAAAGAAAAAGAGAATTAAAGTCAAGGTGGAGATTATTGACTTAGTTGTATCTTGAATCCAAATTTTCCAGAAAGTCTAAATTAAATTATAATTTATATTAGGTAATAATTTAGTGGGTTTAATTCTTCTCTGTATTTATCTTTTATTAGAAGACTTAGATTAGAATAAGTCTTATTTGGGTCAGTCTTCTACTTTAACTCAAATTCAGTTAGGCTACATCTATAAATACCCTATTCATCTAAGGGTTTTACAGAGTGAAATAGAGATATATAAATCAAGACTCTCAAAATATTTTGTGATGGTTAGTCTACTTAGTCTCTTATGAGAGTTGGTGATATTTGAGTTTCGCCTCCATCATTGTAATCTCCTCTTTTTTTCTCATCAATACAATATCCTCCATATTACCTTTACTAGTGGAGTAGATCATAGACCAAATCACATAAATCTCTTGTGTGCTTTTTTTTTTCTTTTCTGTTCTTTTTCCACATCGTGAATTAACGTGGATATCGATATTTAGCGCAACATCTGATACCGTATCCTCTGGCAATAGTAGCTAGAAATGTTGGCAAGTATATAGTGATATAAAAAGGCTCCTATTGACTCTTAGTTCCCAACATTGTTCACAAAACCATAGTGGCAACACACAATGATAGCAAAATATCAAGAGAAAATCATAACAGCCTCTAGAGAAATTAACATTTAGAGTAATAGTTTCAGAGTGCCAAATTCATTAAACCCATCAAAATGAAGATAAGTTGACCCTATCATAAAATCAACCAAACTAAAGTCATATATTCTACCCACAACATATTGAAGGAACCCATTGGACAGCATGGGAAAAAACCCATTGGACCAATTTTGAATCAGTAATGCACTTTGGCAAGTTATCCAATACATTCATTAGAATAGCATCAAAGTTGTTATGGAGGATGGGTCGAAGAGACTGCAAAAGGTTGAGAATGAAAACTAAGCATGATTGCATTGCCATCTATGGCACCTTCATATTGAAGCAAAATATTATGAGCAAATCATCACAGCCTCCAAAGAAGATAAGGCTCAAAATCATGATTCCAATTTCAGGTTTGAAGGGATTAAAACCAACACTTATATTGTAGAATAAATCTAGAAAAGAATGATTATAGTATTAAAGTGAAAGAACTAACCATAGTCGGAAAAAGAAAAATAAGGAGAACAATATCCAAATATAGAACATGGTGCTGATTTGACGTTGTCCTTGCTTTTGGAGGAAGGCTCAAATTGCTTTTAGAATCATGGTTTTGGTTTAGGGTTCAATGTTATTGGAACCAAGACTTGTAGTGCAAAATAAATTCCAAAACAAAATGATAGCGGATCACCAAAATATAATGGCTGCAAACAGTGGCAGAAAAGACTAGCTAGCCATCCTTGATTGCGTTGCCACCTGTATAGCACCTCAGTTTTGAAGCAAAATTTCAAGAGCAAATTATCATAACCTTCATAGATACCAAAGTCTAGAATCATGATTTCTATTTTAGAAAGCTAAAAACATTCCATTGACTCTGTTGTTGAACATTTGAGGTTGCATTATCAACAACATATGTAACTCTCATCTTCTCTATTCCACACTAGATCGACCACCACTTTTCCCATCAAAAAGGCCCTCTCAAAAACACTTTTATTCCAATTCTTCCAAATCTCCATGTAGTAAAACAACACACCAAAGCTCCATTATTTCCCCCACACCATAGCCATCATCTCTCAATAGAACAATCGAAAACCATGATCATGTGGAACAAATAGAATTGAATAAAGGAAAAGAAGAGGAATACCACAATAAATCAAGCAATTGTGAATTCCAAAAGTCAAACAAAGACTAAAATATCTTAGCATTAGAAACCTAAAAAGCAAAAAGGAACAATAAAGGTTATAAAAATACAGCAAAAATCATCAAAACTTGAAAAGTAAATATAGAAAAGCAAGAGGCTCATATTCAGCTTATCATCAAACGTGATCTAATAGAATGGCATGCAGCAGTTGCATTCACAGGCCATTCAAGCTGCCATGCCATCATTCTAAGTATTTATGAGTTGCTGACACCGTATGGATTATATAGACGATGCAATTTAAAGGTCATGAAATTCAAAAAATTGCAGTTGTGTAAAATAGAAGCTGGATTTGTAAGACAAGTAAATAAATATACCCGAGGAATGTTGGAAGTGGAAGGGGCTTCTCCAAAACTAGCTTGAGTACCACCACCAATGAACATGGGATTTGATCCATACCTCGTGCTCTACTGGGCTAGGGCAAAATGCAGTATAAGAGAAATTATCAATTATCTCCTTCTTGAATCTCTCCATCGTGAATGCTACTTTAGCCTAGATCATAGCCTACATTTGACTTTAGGTGTACAGAAGAGGCTCACCTTGTGATGGCCTGGATGATGAGCCAGATAGAAACCTAAGCATTGGCCTCAGACCAAAAGTTCACATTTAACCATATTTGTCGGGGTTGAACGCTTGATCATGGATCTTGTTGTGAGCAGCCATGTCTGAAAGCACATCCTCCGACTAACTTGCCTTAGCTGAGTGATCTTCTCTTGCAATATATTCAACAAAAATATTACTATTATTTTATTAAAATAATTATTGACAAAGATTAAGTTAAGTACTCATAATGGTGGCAGTGGATGTAGCGTCAATGGTTAATCATCCTTCTTCTTATGGGACATAAGGAATACATCCAGCCTAGAAGTTTAGATCTGATGGATGCCTATAAGTTATACAATTAACCAAAAATACAATAAATTGAATAAGGTGGCCAGGCCTTTGATAATAAATTCAAAAACATACCTCAGTCCTTAGGTTGGCATACCCATTGCGTTCGAGAGAGTGACCCATTGTCTTCCTCCATCGATATCTTTTGTTTATCTAACTTAATTCCTGAATGAATGTTATGAATTTGTCAATGATAATTATATTTATATTCAGAAAACTAACGGTTCAGAGAAATTCCTCGGTCCCTCTCATATTCCAATATTATACTAGACATACCACTATTTTTCTTCTATCCTTGGGTTTGGGCAACTGGCAAAGTCTATCTAGATCATTTCTATATGGCATAAAGTATTTCTTCTTCACATCTGCATTTCAGTCACTCCAATGCTTGCCAAGGGTTTGCGTGTGTCCTTTCTTTGTGTTGTCCTCCAAATTGGTATTGCCCTACAAACAAAAACATTGGAGCAATTAGTAACATACATAATACAAAGAATCCACGCAAGAGAACTTATCTTATCATTATATTAGCTTTACATCTTCCCAAATATGTTCCTTCTTTTCTAGGGGCACAACCCACTAGTTGGTGTAGGTTATCAGTAACTTGTTACCATTCTTAGCAAATATCCCCAACAAAGTAGAAAGTCGTGATGAGTTATCACCAATGACTTGATCGCAGCAATTGACACTAAGTTGTAGTTTGAAGACAGTGATACCCCAAATCCCTATAGGTCTATTAGGGCCATGAGGGATCATACTTGTGGAAGTTGTAGTAGGACATGTAATTCATGTGAAATGAAATATTATATTACAATGTGGGAATTAGTAAACCCATGTTGAATACGATGGTCATAAATGTAGCAAATACTTACATATGCTTAGCACCATTAGGATTTATATCCTGATCTAATAGCTCTAGAGGGACAGGATCCACACCACCATTAGTGGAGTCCTCGTTGGAACCTCCACTCTTATTGTGCATCGAATGTAGCGTCTTCACATCCTCTAATGCCTCCGCTATGTCTCCTACAAATTGCCCTTTTCCTCTATGATCCATGGCGACCTATTAATTCAAAACACAAATATCAATAATCAATTTAATAAGCAATGTAAGGAAATAAAATCTAATAACATGCCCATTAATAAACAACATAACAAAATGATATGCTAATTACATATATCAATCATTGTCTTCAGGCATGAAATCGTCATTGTCATCATTGCTATCAAATTTGTTTTCTTCTGAAGGGCTTTCCTCTTTAGTATCAGATTTATCGGTCATGATGTTATCTTTTGGATCTTCTTCTCCATGTGGCTAGTATAAATCAACATATAACGGTCTATCATTACTCCTTCAATGCTTTTGCATTCAAATTCATAATTAAAATCATTAAGTTTTTGTATGGTGCAAGCCTCTGCAGTGGGAGCTTTAGAGTCTTCATCACCTATTATGTGGTCGAAGGCATCAATGTACTCCCTTAGAGTTATCTCCACAACCACGTGCCAATCCAAATATAAAGGATTTGCTATGTGAAACATCTAATGTGCTTGATACGCAAAAATATATGGCTTATCTCCACATTGATTGTATTTGTATATCACACAGTTGAAGTTCGCTAATGTATATCCAAACTCATCAGTTGTTACTCTGGTACTATTATCAACACAGTCACACTTGAACATCACAAACTTAAGCTCATAGTTGTATCGTATCTCAATAATATTTGTCAAAATACCATAAAACTATACAACTCTTGATATAAGGTTCTTGTCCTTTCTGCTTGCAAAACTTTTTGTAGCTACCTTCAAAATCACGTCCTGTTTTGCATTTAGTGGCTCATCTTCTACCTCTTGGTGTGAAAGTGGAAACCATTTACAATATTTCTTGAGTATTTTCTCACCCATTTGTCAGAACTACCTGTCAAAAATAATATCTCTTCGAGAATGTTAAATACATGACCGCTTCTTTGTAACCTAGCAATCTAAAATAATAAAAAGTCATGTGTCAAGAAACAAACACATAAATGCTTGCATAATGTATAAACTAAGCATTAGTCATATTTACATGTTCTCTAAACTACTTAGCAAATGCATCACTATGAATTTTCTTTCGTTCAAACTCTCCACCTAATCATCATTTATCAATTTTTAGCAACCTCAAATGTTCCCTAGAAAATAGATTTTGAATCTTTCAAAAGGCAAGCAAGAAATATTAGGGTTCATTAGGGTTTAACAATCCATTGCACGTACTCTTGGAATGTTGTCACAATATCCAAATTAAATAACACATGGCAGAGTACTTATTCCTATTGAGTCTCTCCTATATAATAAAGTACTTGTTGAGCTCCTATCTGATGCCCCTTTGCACCATGAGAATGATCATCCTAGTTCAAAAAAGGTGAAGTGAAGTGCATTTGGAAGTCATTTAGAACATTGTACAGAAGGCCATGGATTTCTCTCTCAAATATCCTTCTAGTATAGAACCTTCTGAATGAGCTTGGTTTCATACATAATTATCCAATTTGGAAAGATATCTGAATGATAAATTATTCCAATATATTAACATGGATGAAAATAATCTATGTAACTTAAAAATAATATCACATATTACCTCTCAACTAGATAAATACAGCAGTACTGGACTGGTGCTACATATATTGCTTCCTCAACAAGGTGAATAGGCAAGTGCTCCATGATATCAGAAAATGAAAGTGAAAAGATTCTTTCAAAGCGACAAAGAGTCAAGGGGATCCTAGATTGTAAGGCTTCAATCTCAGATGGGTGGTAGGATTTTGCATATAAATGATGAAAGATACTACTCATTTTGATAAGTGGTTTGACTACATGCTAAGATAAACATCTCTGCATTATGATCGATAGCAACTATTGTATCAATATGTGGCAATGATGACTCTTCAAATCATTGATGCTCCAATCTTTCATATTCATGCATCTGAAAATATTCAATAGATAACCATCAGGAACCTTGACATTTTTTAAAAAACTTAAGAAAACTTCCTTTTCTTGTTTGCTCATGCTAAATGGGGCAGGTGGTAAATATCTTCTATTACCTTTATTCTCTTGATGAAGTGTCATCTATATACCAATGGCCTTCAAATCTAGTTGTGCACTCAAATTATCATTCGACTTGTCTGGAGTGCCAAGCAACGTTCATAATAAATATTCAAGAAATTTTTTTTCAATATGATGATATCAAGATTGTGCCAAACATACAATAAGCTCCAATACAGTAAATTAAAAAAAATACTTATTTTTTTCCAACTAGACTTCATATTTGAACTACCTTCTATTTGCATTTGTGAAGTCTTTGTCCTCACAGAGACAGATTGACAACCACGCTCCTCTAGATGACTTAAAGTGGCATCCATGTCTCACAGTTCCTCAGATCTTGATAGTCGGGGGGGCAAGCATGCCATACTCTCATGTCCCACTAAACATGGCCTTATCTCACTAGAATCTATGATCAACTAATAGAAATTGTCTGTAGTACATGTAATAGAAATTTTGGCCATGTTTTACCTACCTAGAGTATGTGTTCCTCCCACACATAGGACACGCTTGCTCCCTCTGGTGTTATATCCTGAAAGGTATGTATGTACCAAAACATCATTGATTGTCCTACCACATCAGTGATGCATGTAAACAAAACATCTGCTTCTTACTTGCATAAAATATTGGAATGCCTAATTCCTACAATTCTTTGAGCTCTTCAATCAACAACTCTAAGTATATGTTAATATTATTTTCTAGTCTCTTTGGTCTACCAATAATCATCGATAATATAAACAACAATGATTGTTTCATGTACAACCAAGGAGACAAGCTATACAAAATCAAAACAATAGGCCAAGTGTTATATAGCCGTTTATTTTCTAAAAGGCATTGAATTCATTAGAAGCTAAGCCCAAATGCATGTGATGAGTGTTAGTAACAAAGTCCAAGTATCACGAGTCAAAACTCCTTCACTATCTGCTGAATACCTAATTGCCCCATCATGTGCATAAGTTTTAACATGTCATCTCATATGTAGTGCTGTCATTATTAACATAAGTAGTCACTATAGTCTCAGTTTAAGAGGAAAATATCAGACAACTTTAGCAAAATTTTTTTGAACGGACTGAATGTCATCATCATGTTGAGTTACGAACTACTCATACCGAGGTGCTTTACAATGCCTGCAATAGATATTTGATTTATTGTTATTTCTGTAAACTATATATTTGTTTGGACATGCAAGAATCTTTGTGTACTCCAGACCTCTACCTTTTACAATTTTTCAGGTCTCACGATATAAACTAGAAAATAAAGGATGATGAGAAAATACCTCTTTCAGTGTCTCTAATAGTATACTAAACGAGTGATTACTCTAAGTGCATTTAGGCTTTACATCCAACAAACGCATGATGAATGATAAGAACATTAAGTTCTTGCATTTCAGTATAATTCAATGTTAAATTCATAAGTATTTTATAAAATTTATAACCATCTAGATCCCAACCCTCACTTGGCATATTGACTACATCAAGAAGGGTTTTGTGGAAAATTGTAGGGGTCCTCAAAGACATCGCGGATCAATGCTCCAATATTATCCCTCTCATCATTGACTGTTATCGCATTAACTACCTAATCTTATGGGTGCTGACTATTTAAATACCATAGATCTTTGCTATGTAATGTCTAATTCATGCAATGCACATTCATCCTCTTACAAGTACATATTCATATACCTCCTAGTGTGTCTGATTGTGCGTGTTCATATAATCAATATATACAATATATTTTCTACTTTGGTCTCTTCGTCCTATAGGCATACTCCAAAAAAGTCTCGACACTATTAATATTTTTGACATATAGTCAGTTCTTAATCCTGATCCAACTCTTGTCCATCTATATTCAATATGTGTAATTTTGAGTCCAACACACTATACAGACAACAACAAGGTATACATAAAAATAATTTAACCATAACTTGAGTAAACATCCTATTAAGATACCAAAGCATGTAGAGCAAAAATTTTTGAATTAGGGTTTATAAAAAAAAGCACTTAGATTGTGCCACCTTGCAACTACATATAGACTTAAAACAAGGAAATTGCATGTGCAAATTTTGAGCAATTTGCCATATGAGCCATATAGTTACTCAGTTCTTCATTCAAACAATAATTGTCCATTCAAACCATTTCTTAGTTACTACAGTGCATGATACCAACTTGCAAGTAATGTGCTCCTAGTTGTCAGGTTTAGTGGAAGCTTAGTTATGAAACTTCTCATGACACATAACTATTTGGTATAATTTCAAGATCAACTACCAAGTGAAGCATAAGCAGTGTCCCTCATTATGTGGTAGGTCTATACATTAATCACCAAACAATGTGTGCTTATATTTTACTACTTCTCACCCATATTTTTGACTGGCTTTTTTGAGACTAGATTAAAGTACAATATCAGTGGTGGTCAACCACAGGAGGTATTTCTTAGAGCATTTCAAGCTATTGCAAAGGATAGCTATTCTTTATATCTTTGTTAGAGACCCATGTCCTCCTTTGCTTATTCTATCTTCGTTTGTATGTGGAATTGCATTGTGGTTTGAAGTTTAAGTTGTTGTTTTACACTTTGTACTATCCTACCTAGTATGAGCTGTGACTTATGAGCTAGAATTGCTATATTGCTGTAAAGTTTGATACTTCAACATTATGTGTAGTGTATCCCTTTTTAAGTTTCAACTTGCATGACAAACTACATCCAAGTTGCAGCCCTTTTGTATTTTGAGTTGATATTATGAAATTAATGAGAAAATAATAGTTACAGCTCTACTTTGATTTGGTATGGGAGATAACATTAGCACCAACATTCCTAATGACACAAACAATTCCTTAAGCATCTTTCTATTTCCTTTATTTTTGGATTGATTGCAACTGATCCTTGAAAAACTTAAGCCTTGCTAATTCCTTTTAGTTCTTAGTATTTACACTTAGTTTCATGAATCTTTTGTCATTCCAATCATTAGTCAAAGTTTCAAAAGAAAAACTTTTCCTTTTTGTGTTCTTTCTAATTTAAGTCTAGCTACAATGGGAAGGCTAAAGCAAACAGCAAAGGTTGACAAGCAGTTAGTATAACTTTCCCTATTTTGAGAAAAACATTGTAACAAATCTCACAAATTTAGGCAATTATGACACTCTTCTTTTGAGAAGTTCATAAACAATCTCATCCATGCACCCCACATTAAGGGACATATACTCTAACAACATAGAAGCATGTTCAAATTATAGGTTTGGGAAATCAAATGAAAATATTTTTTTAATTTGAAGCAAATTAATCCCAAAATCTTGAATTTGAAGGTGAAGATGCGGCCGTCGCAAGTGGGAAGGCACCTTGCGGTGCTCCTCGAGCCAGGGAGGCGGCTAGCCAGTGAGGCTGCGAGTGGGGAGGAATGGACAGCAGCATTCCTCAAGCTATGGACATGGGGAGGCACCTGCTGGCGGTCCTTTGGCCACCAGTGACAGTGCAGCAGGTGGTGAGGCGTGGTGGAGCATGCCTCACCACCTGCTGGGAAGAGCTGCGTAAGTGGGAGTAGCTGGCCGGGACTTAGTAGAGGTTTTAGGGCAGATAGTCGAGTTTCTCAATCGATCCCAATAAAAATCTCTTTCATGTTGCTAATCTGTTTAGCACCGTAATTAGCGGCACTAAAAATATCAATACAGGTACTAAATGTCAGTTAGCTGCACTAATTAGTTTTAGCTTGGTCAGTGTTTTGACCATTGGCAGTGCTAATATCTTAGCTCCAATAATTATAACTTTTGAGGGTGCAAAAATATAAGCACTGCAAAATAGCTAATTATTGGCAATGCTAATTCGTTAGCACCAGTAATGCTCAATCATTTGCAGCGCTAACTCATTAGCGTCACTAATAATCTAATCATTGCCAGCGCATAATTATTGTTGGTTAAATAGAGCCACTAATAATAGTTATTCTTGTAATGTGGATGAATAATAATCGAGATGTCTCAAACAAGGATTGAATCGACCGTCATTTGTATTCAAATAAAATCCCACGTCCTCTCTTGTCAACATTAGAGGAAGCCACCCGACAACTGTTTAATCGAAAACACTATCATATCCTCTCTATTCAATTGCCATTCACCATTCATCAAAATTTCCACCGTTGAGCAACTTCAAGAATTGACAAGGAGAGAACCCATGTTTTCTTGAGGAATAAAGCTATTGAGTTTGAATATCTCAAAATTAATTAGAGTTTAAGTTGGATTCGAAATACAAAGTAGAATTCAGATTTATACCTAAATTTGAATACCAACTTTATACTATTAGGAGTTATAATATATGAGGTTTTGTATGTTGTTATGATAAATTAGAGAGAAACAGAGAGAAAAATAAAAGAAATAGTGAGAAAGAGAAAAAAAGAGAGATCATCAGCTCTTGTGTATTGGTCATTTTGGTTTTTTTTCAATGGTCTCTTATGATGCTTTGTTGGAGATTGTCTGTCAGAGTTAAGGTATCGCCAAATCTTGGTGAAAAATTTAGTTAAAAAAGAAAGAGTGTTGTTCTCCTTATAAACTCTTATAAAGCTTGTTAGTAATAAATCTCTCTCTCTCTATGTGAACATACCTAGATTTTGGATGAATTACTTATATCATTATATCTCTTCTTATTTTTTATGTTTTATTATTTCTTGTTTCATATGTTGTTTGCAAATAAAGTGACTCATAAACCTTCTGCTATGAATCAAGATAAAATAACAAACTCCCTTTTTGAGGTGGAGAAGTTCAATGATAAAATAAAGTTTGCCTTATAACAAAAGAAGATGAACATGGTTTCATTGATCATAGTCTATATAAGATGTTAGAGGGTGAAGAAAATAAGCTAATTGAGATGAGTAATAACTATTAGGAGTAGACAAATCAAAAGACATTAAATGTAATTAATCTGAGCCTGATAGATAAGATTTTTTACAATGTCATCAACAAGGAGATGATGGTAGAAGTCTAGATAAATCTTGAGAAGTTGTATATTTGAAAATTTTTTATTAACAAATTTTACCTAAAATAACAGTTATACGAACTGCATATTAGTTAAGGTATAATTATGTTGTATTATATGAATATCTCCAATAAGATCATTAATAATTTACTGAAAGTTAATGTAAAGTTTGTAGAGTATACCAAGGCATTGATTATCCTGATAGTTGTTACTACTTCATATGATTATATAGTGGCTACGATTCTTAATAATAAGAAAACTCTCAAGATAAATGAGGTGACGACCAGTTTACTTTCTAATGAGAAAAGAAGAAATTCCAACATTGATATTGAGATTAGTGAAGGATTGGTGATTCATGGAAGAGAAAAATCAATGAAACATGGAAAAGGCAAGCAATGATCCAAATCAAAATTGAAAGTAAACGTATAATATTATTCATGTAAGAAATATGACCACATCAGACAATATTGTCCAAAGCTTTAGAAAATAGAGTCTTCTAATATGGCGATAACAAACGCAAGTAATATTGCTAAAGATAGTGTGAAAGGATTCATTCTTCTAGTATCTACCAAAATTTTCACTTTTGGCGAGTGGATTTTAGATTCAGGTATCGCTTACCATATTTTCTCAAGTAAAAATTGGTTTATTTCTTATGAGGCTAATAAGAAAAACAATTTAGTTGGGTGATAATCCAACCTATGATATTTTCATTGTAGGAATAATAATAATTTAGATGTTTAATAGAGTGATTCATACTCTGATTTGGTTTAGACATGTCCTCAAGATGTGAAAGAATCTATTCTCATTTGGTGTACTAGATTTAAAATATTGCAATTATTTCACTAGAGATGGAGTCATGAAGGTAGCTCAAGATATTAGGATTTTGATGAAAGGAGAGAAGTGTGAGAATATTTACTGATTGGTAAGGAATATCATTGTAGGGTAGAGCCCTAATGGCTACAACAGTAAGAAGAAAGCATGATACATGGATTGATTTGGTGGCAAGAGCTGTTGGCTTGAGTTTGCATCTTATGATTAGTTGAGCAAGCTAGTACCTTAAGAGGAGGAGTTAAACAAGAGATGATCACTAAAGCTTGGTGATGGTAGCATGTCAGAATTCAAGTCCAGGTGAATATTTGGATATCTCAAACTTGAATTACAGTTTGAATTAAAGTAGAAATGCTAAGAGTTTGGATTTGTGTATGATTTTAAATGCCTATTATATAATATTAGAAGTTGTAATAAACTAGAATTCATACTCAATATTGGTGTATAAATACTCTAGCAATATATATGGTTTAGGATTGTGCTTTGGTGAAATAGAGAGAAATAGAGATAAATAGAGAGAAATAAAGAGAATAGGGAGAAGGAGAAAAGGAGAGAGCTTCAGCCCTTATGTGTGGATCTTTCCATTATTTTTTGGTGGTCTCTCATTGTGCGTTGCTTGATATATTTTTTGAAAGTAAAGGCGTTACCGAGATTTTGTGAAAAATTTAATTAGAGAAAAAAGAGTGATATCTTTCTTGTGAATTTCTCTAAAATCTATTGATAGCAGATCTCTCGCTCCATCCAAATGTAATTCAATTTTAAGTGAACCATGTATATTATTGTAATCTTTTTTAGAATTTTCAATAAATAACTACCTTTTTTATTGCGAATTTGTGAAGAATTATCTACCTTACAATTATTAACAGAAAAATCACTTGTTTTATACTATAAATTTACAAACAAATCAGTTTATAATTATTTAAATAAAAAATGAAAAATAATCCAATTTTAGTTATTAAATTAATACAAAATGACCAATTTGCCCTTCTTGTACTTTTTAATCTGATAATTTGATTTTAATTACTAAATTGATAAATTATTATCATATATTATTTTTTTAACGATCATATTCTTTTTTCTCTATCCTAGAAATTTGTAAAATAAATTCTTTATTAAGTTAGTAATTAAAAATCAGATCATCTCGTTAAAAGGTAAAGGAGGGCAAATTAGTCATTTTCTATTAATTTAATAATTAAAATCAGATTATTATTTATTTTTTAAAAATAATTAGAAAATGATTTTTCGTAAATTTATAATATAAGAGAGTGGTTTAATCCAATAGTGATAAGATAGATAATTTTTTGTAAATTCGTAATAAGACAGGCGATTATTTGTTAAAAACTCTTTTTTTCATATTTTATTTTATTGTATATTACTTCTTATTTTTTATATTATTTATATATAAAATAATCTCTGAACATTTCACTATGAACCATAATATAAAATATAATCACCAATAATAAGCAGCAGTACAGCATTTAAAATAGTATTCGCAATCTAGAAAAACAAAAGAAATATTGAGTTGGTCCAAACTCCAGTCAAATCTGGTGAAACACACGAGTACTTCATGAAATTTAGCCATCCAAAAGAGAAGCTGGAAAATATTACCACTCATTCACCGGCTTAAAGTTTCGCAACCATTTGCAACCATTTAGTGATGAATGGTAGTTTAGATCCCGTTATGTATGACTATGAACAAAGCAAAGCATACCGTGGGAAGTTCTTTTATCCAAATATTTTTAGAATAAAGGCTGACGTACATATATCTACAGGGCTTCCCAATGTTTGCGAATTTTTGGTCGAAACATTGTAACCAAATTTGTTATCCATTTAACAGGTGGGAGACAGGACCCTCATTTTTTATCTGAGACCAAGCCAATCAGAAGTACCTAAAGAAAGCTTAATATAATAAATACTACTGACAGTTGAAATATTAATCACTATTACTTCCCACAACAGGCTTCTTTGAACTTTGAATAAAAAAACAGTTGAAGAAATGGATAATGCTGTAAAACAATAAACCACAGTTGATGAGGGAGAGCAACATAAATACATGTTATAATCACTTATAGTATGTTCTCTAGTTCATTCCACTTAAAATCCATCTAGCATACATGGATCCTCTTTAAAAAAAACCCATTAACTCAAAACACCTTTCAGTAGTCATGATTTTCTATCGCTGTTAAGTTTTTTCTCAATGATTCCTGTAGTTGAAGACGGTCTTCATCATGACCAAATTGAAACAATTGAATTGCTACATAAAGAATTAATTAGATTCGAATGCGGAAAAAACAAAATCAATGAAAGGATAATTTTCATCAAGAAGCCATCGTTGCACGAGCGAAAATAGAAGCATATAAGGAATGTACATGAAGGGAATACAGAAAACAGAAACAAGAGCCGGCAAAAAACAGCAAAACATGTTGTGAAGCTTACTCCTTGATGTTCTCAACCAGCGACTCCAGGACTGCAGACTTGGGATTGACCATAGGCGGCCCCTTGTCCCTCCACTCGAGCTCGTCCAACCCGAAGGTGAGGAGCTTGCCCCAATTCCCACACTCGAACAGAAATCCGGCCTTGTTGTTGGTGACCGTCTTCACGATCTGGGTGTACAGGTAAAACGGATTCTTGGGGTTGCTGACGATGGCAATCATGCCGGGCATCAAGAGCGGCAGCTGGGGCGGTTTTGGCTTGGAGCCTGCGAACT
This sequence comes from Trichopus zeylanicus subsp. travancoricus, assembly GCA_005019695.1. Taxonomy (NCBI): domain Eukaryota; kingdom Viridiplantae; phylum Streptophyta; class Magnoliopsida; order Dioscoreales; family Dioscoreaceae; genus Trichopus; species Trichopus zeylanicus. The sequence goes on along the minus strand of RXID01022276.1, from coordinate 136,620 downwards.
ATATTTCAAGCTCCTGGTCAGTTGACTTGGTTTCAGGTGGGTTCTTTCGGATGAATCGTTGGGGGCCCTTCTCTCCTCTGGCAAGCAGCCGGTGAGGCCGAGCAGCTCCTTCTCGGAGGCATCCTCGCCTATTTTGAAGGAAGTTGAGAGCGGAGCAGATGACTGAGTGATCTGGGTTGGGGTGGGGCAATACCATCTGCCTTGCCCATGGGCCACTTGAGCTCCTTCTGGACGCCGACTTCTCCGTCGTCGAGGCCGCGTCCGCCCACGAGCTCGGAGAGGTCGAGCTTGGCCGAAGGCGAGAAGGAGGTGGTTTTGTGCGAGTGGGTCCTACGGCGGAGGAAGGAGGACGAGGGTTTATGGCAACGAAAGAGTAGATTCTAAAGGGTTATGCCAACGAAAGAGTGGATTCTGAAAGGTCTGAAGAGAAGGAAGCAAAGCCGCCATTTGGAAGAGATAATATTTGATAATATACTAAATTAAAATCAGTCAAACTAAAAGTTAATGAAAACTTAACATGAGGATTGTTTTTTATGTCGAGGTTCTTGAGATATGAAACATGAAGTAAACATTTGAGACAATACCTCTAAGATCAAAATGGCTTAGCGGCATAAGCAATGAATGACCTGTAATTACATAGTTCAAGACCTAGAGAAAATATAATGAGCTCGACTTATATTTAGATATAGTCGAGTTTTCAAGGAAATCAGGGGGAAAAAAAATTTCGAAAAGACCTCTCTCTTCCTCTCTCGCTCTAATACTTTTCTAAATAGAATTGTCGACATTTTTTCTGAATTAAGCATTAGATTGGTCATTGTTAGATAACTTTTAAATATTTTATTTATGGTTTATGTTTTCACTTTTAGATTGATGGAAGGGCAGCCTTTTAGATTTAATTTCAAGAAGCCTTTCAGACTATAATCGATATTTGAACCAGATTCTATCAACGAATTAATGCTTTCATTGAGATATGATCTGCCTCTCTTCTTGGCTAATCAAAAAAGCTTTCAATGATCTTCCAACCATGCCTTTAAGAGCAACACGACCCTTGTTATCATAGAACTCACCTGGTGCAAAGACAGTCCTAATGTTGACATAGTCATATAATTCATTTGGTAGACTAAATGGACTCGCAGAACTGGCCACCTCAATTATCCGAACTCAGCTGCAACCCCAGAAAATCCTTTTGCAAATGGTCCCAAAGGTGTCAATAGGTCCCTCCAATTTGGTGGAATGACAAAAACTCCAAACTTTGACCATTGTCATTTGGAGGATGGTGTAGTTACTTGAAACCTAGGCACAAGTTATGCAGAGCCGATAGACCCGACAACTACAAAATTAAATCATGCAAAGCCTTCATGTTGGTAATGCCAAGTAGCAATAGGTGTCGGAGCAGGCTTCATTGCCTGCCCAAGGCGCTGCATCGAATCAGCACCAGAATTTGCAAACACACTTCAGCCTCCATGCAGGATGCCATCAACAAAGCCCTCATAACCCCTCAGTGACAATTTCACTATGATATCAAGCGTTAAGATATTATGATAGATGAAATCTAACATATGATCTGACTGACAAAGCTATGCATCAAACACACACCAACCAAGTACTGGACACCAAAGCATCAAAATACCCAAGGAAGTTGTGCAATATCCAATTCAAGAAAAGTCATGGATAGTAAGTCAATCTCACTAGCTAAGATATGATATTCTTTTAATTTCGAAAATAGCATACTCACCAATGTAGCATAAGTTCCACCACTACAATATTTATTAGTATTTCTAGCATTTCAAAATTGCCCCAAAAAATGTAAAAAAATGTCAAGAAAGGTTTTCCAATATTTTTTCAAAAGTTGTCAGAAAATTTTCTAATTTTTCAAAATGCCAGAAAAACTTATTCGCAGTATTCTTTTACGACATTCAAAAAACGACAATGAAAAAAAAAAAATTCTCTACTTTTGGGCCGCAAGCTCAAGGAAAGCTCCCGACGTTTGTGGCCCAACCTAGAAATGTCAGAATTTTCTTGGTATTTTGTCCACAAACACTGGAATGTTTGATTTCTCCTATAAATTTTATTAATTTTTCAAAAATCTATATGCTGAAAATGCATCCTATACAACATATTACATATATCACATATATACATTTTGAAAATTGTAATTCAACAATGACAATTGAATAGTTACTATACATCAATTATAATTGTGTCTACATTTATTCAGATAAAGTTAATTAACAATAATATTTTCTCAATGCCAAATAAACATAAAAATGATATCCTTTATATAACTCGTCCAAGACTTTAAGTATGAGAAGGGCCTGTGAAATGAATAAAAGAGTTAGGGTAATGCAGCATCCTTAACGTCCTCCCATTCTCGGGTCTTGCTTTAGCCTATAGCCAATGATCCCTAGTTGGCTCTAATCCTCCTATCAAGAAACAAAAATAAACAATAATTATTGGGCATGCGATAAAAGTACAAATTGGGAATTTGGTTTTTATGCAACACCCAACTACTGCTCGCTCGTATACCATATACCTCAATTTCAAGCTACATTCTTTGTAACCTATTTAATTTCGTATATTTGCATAATCATGTGATCTAACAGTATATAACAAAGAAAGAAATTCGATTAAATAAAAATATATACCATAGAGGCAGAGATAGATACACAGTCTACAGTAGCCACTAAAGACTCAAAGGTACTATGCAGCCTAGTAATGGTCTTTGAAGAGGAGCAACATGCACTAATACTTATGCTTCTAACTACATTGATACTTGTGCTTGTACCTCTACTCATACAAGCAAATTTAATTTGACCTATGTATAATAGCATTCGCTATACAACCCCTGGAGGTACTCCCAGAAACCTACGTGTACATGGGTCCCATACCGAATGTCAGTAGCCAACCATGTCTTTCATGGCTAAATACTTTGGCAAGAATCTAGTTTTTGGCTTTAGTATCCAAATGAAAATCTTCCAATAGCTCTTGTTATAATTGTTCAGTCTGGGCCTATACATATAAGATAGTAAAAATTATAAGCAAATTATTTAGTAATACAATATTCAAATAGATATGAAAATATTCTTACTGCTGCTGTGGATGCTCTGTTGACCGACTGTCCATCTTTTCTTATATAGGATGCTAAAAAGATCTTGAGACTTGAAGGCTCAGATCCAGATTGTGCCTTCAACTGTGAAATGTGTTACATTAGAGAAACTCGATAATAACATTATGTAATAACATATAGTAGCTAACATCAAATTCACATTTAAGAGTGCAAAAATCTCATCTCTCAAATTCACATAACTCTTGTGACTCAGAGAGTGACCTATCTTCCATTTTTCTGAGCTCTTCTATTCTCTATACTCTTTTCCTAAAATAACAAATATATTATTAGTCTAATAAGTTCATATGTAGAATATTGTAACTATACAAAATTCATAGGAATTAGAGATATTTGGATAGCTAAGCTGTACTAATATATGTCACAAGATAGGGCCACTGATCTTATTCTACCCTAGACAATGGGCAAGCGGTAAGTTACTCCGGTTAGTTCTTAAACAGTATGGAATATCTGCACTTCACATCTACGTTCCAATCTCGCCACCTCTTACCTAATAACTTCATTATGGACTTTGTACAGTCCTCCTCCAAATTAGTATTTACCTATAAAATTAAAGAATAATATATTAGTACAAAAATGCACAAATATAGAAAGATAATATTAATATTACTTTCATATCTTATCAAATCCTTTGCTTGTTTATTTTTAGAATTTCTTGCCAATCAATGTAAGTTAATGCTAATTTATTGCCATCCATCGTCATTATGCTTAATTGGGTAACCAAATTTACCAAATTCTCCCCAATGGCAGTCAACATAAGCCTATATCCTTTGGTGCCCCACACTTTGATAGGCTTGCTAGGCTTGTGGTATGCTCTACTAGAAAAAGTTGCGCCACATAAACCTAGAAAAGAAAATGTATAAATATATAAATGCATATAACATGTACAAGACTTTGTATATAAAAATGAATTTAATAGATTCAGTGCAAACCTTCGCCATGGTCCATCTCGTGATCCTCTATTCGATGAGATAAGGAAGCTATGCTATCTCCATCAAGATTTGAATGCAAACCATTATTTGGAGAAAACTGAGTCTCTAGCACTGGTCCCTCTATCTCCATATTTTGCAATAGTGTCCTGGTTAGTCCCAATATGCCTCATTGGCTAAACCATTTCAATTTAAAATTGAAAAAAAATAGTGATGAGTTCAACATATAGTTAATATAATGATAAATTAGAAAAAAGTAGTATGCAAAATAACATTATATATAACAAATTATTAAGCAAATATAAGAAATGCACCTTATAATCAAATTAAGGCTCATTGGCACTTGGCATACAATCATCATCTTTAGTTAGTATCATCGTCATTATCACAATTGATGTCCTCCTCTTCTAGTTTAGATTCATCATTAATGAATTCATTTTCATCACTTTCCTCTGTATATTACTACTGAGGAGATGCTGAAAGAGGTATGTCAATAAGTAGACCATTAATGTCTATTCTTGCATTTTTGATGTCATATTTAAGATGCTGGAAGTTGCTTGGTTCTGCCATTGGGTCTTTTTCATTAGAATCATCTAATTTTTTATAAAGTGTGTTCATATACTCTTTAGGGGTCATCTCCACAACCATATGTCACTCATGTTGTACTACATATTGCACATAAAAAACTTGATGCACTTAATAAGATAGAATTTAAGATTTATCTGAACGCTGATTGTGCTTATATGTCAAGTGGTTAAAATTCACTATTTTGAATCCAAAGTCATTTGTCTTCATTCCAACATTATTGTCTATCCAGTCACATATAAACAACACATATCTCAATTTATTGTTATACCAAAATTCAATAAAGTCTGTTAGGACTCTATAAAATATGATATCTTCATCTGTGAGGTGTATATTCTTCTTACTTACAAAACTTTTGCTAACTTCCTTTAAGATGATGCCAGTTTTATGAGTAGGGTGCTTCATTTTGCAATTTATACAGTGAAACCTGAATCCATTAATAAGATACCTTAAAAATCTCCTCATCCCTTGTCAAGCCTGGCAGCTAATTGGAAATTTTTTTAGGTACATGTTTAGCATTGTTGCTTCTTTTTAAATTGGCAATCTACAAATATGAACAACACTTAACTTCAACATAAGACATTGTAAAATGTAACTGAAGGTGTTTGTGCTTATATGATCTCTAAATCATTTTGAAAATATTTTTGTTATGAAGTTTTTTCTTGTTCAAATTTCCATCCTTTATGTCATTGATCTACCTTTATTTTCTGAAGGTGTTCCCAACAATACCAAAAAAATAGATGCAACAAATTACAAAGTACTTTTAGTTCAGCTAAATGGTGAGAAATCCAAACTAGAATATACTTGCAATAGGCATCAATAATATCAAGATTGACAAGCATGTATTGATTAGGTTGGGTCCACCCAATCTTAGATAGGTAATGAACTCCATGTATATGGTGATTTTTCCTACAACCATATTTAATCAAAACATGATTATAATCGAAACTTGTATGTTGTTAAATATGGCTCAAGTGTGGTTTCAATTGGACCTGAATCATAGTTAAACTTGTCTAAAAATTGAGTTTGATTTGTACCCAAATTATTGAAAAAAATGGGCTCAAGTTAAGCTCAATTCAATTAGGTTGAGTAGGCTAGATATTTGGACCAAAATCATACATAGAATTCATTCAAAATCTAGCCTAATATAAATAATATAAGACTTCTATAATTAAATCCCTAAATTGAATAAATTCTAACAAATAAGTTATTGGCTAGATCTTTCTTATGAATAGTACGACAAAAATTTTGTAGAAAAATTCAATAAAATCTTAAAATTATAAATTGATCTCCACAAAATTTAGAGTTCATAAATAAACCACTCAGAAGGTCAATAATTACAATTTGATCTTTATGAAATTTAGGCTTTGCAAGTATAACTTCAAGAATTTCATATTTGCAAATAAACCATTAGAATTTTAATTTTTCGCAAATAAATTTTTTAAAAATTTTTATTTGTAAATAAATCTAAATTTTAATAAAATAGACTCTAAAAGTTTAAAATTTTAATAAATAAGTCCATTTTACAAATGGTCCTTAGAATTTAAAAAATTATAATTTGGTCTAATTTTTTGGAAAAAATTGTAAATAATCCCTTTATAAATTCTATATCCAAGATAAGCATAATTTTCAAATCATTGTCATCTACAGCAAACTCATCCAATCCAAACACATTTTCATCGAATCTCAAATTAACCATATCTATATCTATCTATAACCATATTCATTATTCTAAATTTCAAATAATAATATTGAGATTCAATCTAAATCTATCTCTACAAGCTTTATATAAACCTTGCCAACATCAAAAGCCGAGGACAAATCCTGAAATAGAAGAAAAGAGGAGATCACCGAGGAAGATAATTAGAGAATCATCGTTCGAAGGAGGACAACAAGAATGAAGAGTAAGAAAGGTCAAAAACAAGAGTTTTTAGCAAACCAACTACTTTATTGTGAATTTATCAAAAATCACGTACCTTATCATTATTAGTAGAAAATCACTCATTTTACATTATAAATTTACAAAAAATAACTTTCTAATTTTTTAAATAAAAAATAAAAAATAATCCAATTTTAATTATTAAATTTATGCAAAATAATCAATTTCCCTTCTTTACATTTTAACAAAATAATCCAATTTTAATTACTAAATTAATAAAAAATTATTTTACAAATTTGTAGCATGGAGAAAATAAAGAATATGATCGTTAAAAAGTAATATCTAATAATTTTTTTATCAATTTAATAATTAAAATCAGATTATTTTGTTAAAAAGTAAAGAAGGACAAATTGATCATTTTAAATTAATTTAATAAGTAAAATTAGATTATTTTTTAAATAATTAAAAGTGATTATTTATAAATTTATAGGATAAGTTAAGTGATTTTTTTACTAATAATAATAAATTTGGTAATTTTTTATAAATTTACAATAAAATTAGTAGTTACTAAAAACTTTAAAAAACAAAATTTTCACTTAATTTTTTTTTCTTTCTGTATTTTTTTGTTTTGTTTGCCTTCCTTTTTTCTTTCCATAGAACCATTGACTCGCTGCACTCCTCGTCAGAGACATCGCACCATTCCTGTCGGAGACTCCAAAAGCATCTTAACTATCTCTGGAACCCGGTTCCCTCCTTAGAGTAACCGCAGACCACCTACAACCATTCACCCTCCGGTGCACCTTTACCGAGCTGGCCCCGCTTCGCCCTCGGCTCTCTTCGCGCCGTCAATTGCGACTGTGCTCGCCATACTTGTCTCCACTGTGCCAGCACCCGCCTAGTACCGTTGTCTCCCTGCAGCTACTCTCACCGAGGACACTGCCGCAAGCCGCTGTCTCCCTATGATGGGCACAACACCACTAACCCACCTAGTAGTTTGTCGGACCTCCTCACCAACGATCCCTACACTTCCTGAACCAATGTTACCTACCCCACCAGCAGAGTCATCTCAACCTAGACTGGAAATCGTTTGCACCTCGCCGGAGCCCCTCTCGTGCGCAGCTCTCTAGCTCCACCCTACCACCCATTTCCTGTCGTACAATCGCCAGAGCTCCATCCCCTATGCATCGGCTAGGCCCAAATCGCCACCGGCGACCTCTTCCCAGTGCTAGTCGCCACTCAGCTCGTTGCCGCACCATGTTACCCCTTGATGGCTTCGCCAGCTTTGCCTGATTCGCGCTCTTGCATGAAGGCTCATCATTTCCAGCCTACATCTCACCATCCTCGCCTTGCCGGTCCTCCCCTTCCTTGCTTGCTGACCATAGGCGGCTTTTGCCACTGCTTGTTGCCACCGCTCGAGGCCTGACCCACTCTGTGCACTTCTACCATTGCTGTTGACTGGATCTGATGTGAATTCGAGGGAGATGGAGCTCAGGCCTTCATTGCCACCTAATTGGGTCAAAATAAGCTCAAACCAAATCATAATTAGGTTAAATCAGGCTCAAACTAAATCTTAATCGAGTCAAACCAAATTCAAACGAACGCTAATTAGGTCTAGCGAAGCTAGTATTCAAACTAGAAGCAAGTCGAACCTGAACCAGAACTAAGGTGGACTGATCTAACTTAAACTTGGACTCATGTCCATTAAGACTCGAACCCAAATCCAATAGAGGTCCAATGTAGGTTGAACCCAAATCCATTAATAGGTTAAACTAAGATCCAATAAGAGGCCATTAAGGATCGGATCCAAAATTCATTAAGGATCCAATAAAAGCCTATTTAGGGTTGGATCCAAAATCCATTAAAGACTATCAAGAACCTATTAAGAGAAGATTCAAGATCCAATAAGGTTTCCATAAGAACCCATAAAGGGTCAGATTCGAGATCTATTAAAGGATCTGATAAGAATCCAATAAAGGTCAGATCCAAAATTCGCTAAGGATCCAATTTGAGGCTTGGCAATAATTCAATGCAAGGTCAAACCCAACTTGAATTAAATCAAATCAAACATGATCCAAATCAAGTTTTGAACATCGAATTGAATCAAATTTGACTTGAATCTAAATCAAGTTCTAAACATCAAATTGAGTTAAATTAGATTTGAATCTAAATCAAGTTCTAAATATTGAATTGAATCAAATCATACTCAAATCAAAATCGAGTTCTAAACATTAAACTAAATCAAATCAAATTTAGAACATCAAATTGAATCAAATCAAACTTAATTGAAATCAAGTTCTGATATTAAATTGAATCAAATCAAACATGATTCAAATCATATTTTGAACATCGAATTGAATCAAATCTGACCTAAGCTTAAGTTAAGTTCTAAATATTAAAGTAAATCAAATCAAACATAAATCAACTTCGAATATTAAATCAAACCGAATTGGATTCAAACCAAAATCAAGATAGGATAAGTGGACAATAATCCTAAGATGTTGATTACACCTTAAATTAAAATGACAACAAGCCAAGAAAGATCATAGATTATCAAATTAAAGATGATTAGTATAAACCAAGGCCACTAATCATTGTTTCAAATCAAACTAAAAAAAGATGGGCTTGAACATACTTAGTCAATCAGCCAAATGCTTTATTCAATAGAAGTCATTGAACAATACGTGTGAAGTTGTTGGTCATACTTTAAAGCTAGTCAACTCCTAGAAGCCGTTGATGATGCACTCTTCAAGCTAGCCAATCCTATAAACTGTTGATAATGTGTCTTTCAAGCTTGTCAATCCTAGAAGACATTATTGTTGCACCTTTCAATTTAAGCTAACACACATTCAAAAGCCATTGGTGATGCTTCAAATGCAATTGACAATATGCCAAAGTGGTAATTAATTATTAAATTAAAATTACTCAGCATAAGTCAAGGCTGCTAATCATTTTTTACCAAACCAAAGGCAGGCTTGAGCTCACTTAGTCAGTCAACCAAATGTATTGTTTAAACAAAGTCAACCAATAATACAAATAAAGCTATTGGTCACACTTCAAGCTCAACCAACACAATCTTAAAGCCATTAATGACACTTTAAGTCTTATCGACTAGAGGCCTATAAAGGCTATTGATTATCGAATCAATAATAATTGGCATAAGTTAAAGTTGCTAATCATTCTCTTAACTCAAAGATCAAAATAAGTCAACTAACAACAAGTAGAAAGTCATCAGTGATACTTCATATGTTATTAGGGGTCAACAGATACAACACAAGACAATAAGTCATACCCTAAAATCAAGCAAAGTTATCAACATCCACCAAGGATCAAACTAAACATCCATTCAAGTAAGACTCCACACAATTAAGCACACGAGTGTGGGCCAATGGGCCACACTTCAAGCCTTTCCCACTTCCCTTCTTATTTCATATTCTTTTATGATTATGAGTTTAAATTTATTAAATTGTGAAGTGAGGGTATAGCCTTACTTAAGTCATGTACCTTTTCTCACATCAATTAAATTATGCTTTCTTCTTTTTATGTCTATTTTATTAGCTAGATTTCTTACTTTAGAAAGTTTTTGATGATAGTCAATATAACTAACAATAGGGGCTTTCATCTAGTGAAAACTCATGTTCCCACAATACCTAATAATGCATTCAAACTACCCACGAAATTTATCTATTATTTCAACATTACTCCCCGGGGTCTTTCGCAACCCTGGATGGTTAATTTCACTTTCACAAATTCTAGTATGTTCGGTGCGGCTTGACTTCTCCTCCCAGTATAGAAACCTAGCTAATATGATAGAGACCATAATAAGATAAAATTATAATTAAAAAATAATTAATTGTGTTTGCTTTTGAAGGAGAAAGTATCAAATGGTATCAACAAAAAATATCCCCATCCCGACATACACCATTATCTTGGGGGAAAGATCAATTATTTATCTACCTTAGTTGATGATCACCACAAGAGCAGTTGGAGCTTAAATCAAGTTTAGAACCATCTCTGAGGTCATGTAATTCAAGAGTGCACCTACTGATTCATCAACCAATATTGTAGTCATATAAGATAAATCTACTTCTCACTTATCATCAATGAGAAAGAGACCCAATGTCCTCATCCCCAATGGGAAGAGTCAATATGATGAGGAGCTAGAAGCTATGCCCCAACTAGAAAGGATACCCATCTTTTGAAAGTTAGTCTTTGATCGCCCTCGCCCCACTCCCAATGAGGTACAACCAAAAGCAAAACCAAATAAAGGCATGGATGAAGAAGAACCTATCTTAACTATCACAAGGATAGGGAAGGTTACTAAAATTTTAGCTAATTTGAAAAGCCTTCCCCTCGAGTGAAGTCAATTATTAGCATTTCCAGCTCTAATTCTTTTTCCCTATTAAATGGCTTAGAGAAGGGTAAAAATAAGCCAAAAGGGCGCATGGCATTACCATAATACTGTAGCTAAGGGGCGAATAACTAAGCCAACTAACAAGAGCTACTATGAGGCTATAACCCAACATGAGACCCAAAAAGTGAGACCATTCATACTATTAGTCACTTCTCATCATGACTTTGGATGGGATAGCAGACCCATACTTGAATTGGCCAAACATTGAAAGAAGACTATATGAACAGGACTTACAAACAAGGAGGTTTAAGAAAAAAGGGCCCTTGCAGATGAGATCCATGATAATATAGGCCCTTCACAAGTGCTGCCTCCACCATCAAGGGACACCTAATCACTGATTTCAGAGATTTTTGACAATATGGAGCTGCTAACATATATATAATAGCAAGTACAATGAATGGTGATTGGATAACTAAGACAAGAAAGTGACATAGGTGTGATGAGTGATGCAACAAACTATATCTTAGTCACCATGAACAAGTACCATATCCTAAAAACTATATAGTGCCTATGTTTAGACCATTTATATGGCATTCATAACCTTGAATAACATATAACTCCTTTTGTGACTCTATATAAGGATTCAAGTAATAATTCTTCATTATTACTCTATCAATTTTTAGCAAGCTTAATTAGAATAGCATTTGAGCAGTATGCCAATTTACAATTAGTATCTATACAAGCTTGGTCACAATTGAAAGAGATTTTCGAATCAAGTTTGGAGGAATTAGTGACAAGATAACCATTATAGATCTTGTTTCAACATCAAAGTACTACAATGAATTAGTCTTGAATTATATCACACGGTAGAAAAATCTCAGTACTAGGTGTAAATAATTCATAAGTCAATTTAAAGCCATAAATCTAGTCCTTAGAAATATAAAGAAGAACTAGATAACACCCAATCTAAGTACTTATTCTATCCATACTTTTCAAGACCTCATTGTACAAGTCAAGAAGTTGGAGAGGATTGGTCCACCAGCTTTAACTAGTTCACAAAATTTCAAACCAAAAAAAGAAAAGGCAAACTGAGGGGAACCCTCTAAAAATATGAGGAAAACATTATAGAAAGTGAAAATACAAAACTTACAAACCCTTCACAAATAGAGGTCATTCTCAAAAATTACCAACCACTAGGGGGATAGGGAAGTACAACCATCCAACATTCTCAACATTGGTCTAAGAAGAGATACTCCTTTAAAAGGGAGAGGGTGGGCAAAATCTTTCAATATACTCTGAAATTAGGCCTCCAATTGCTGGAATGTAAAGGATCAAGTGAAGCTAACAAAAAGGATTACCCAAACTAGTGTCCTTATCACAAAGTCTTAGGTCATACCATTGAACATTGCTTTGTATTCAAGGATTGGATTCGAAAGCAATACTGAGAAGATAAGCTGACTCCCTCAAAATTAGTCTTATTCTAAATATCCACCAAACACATCGATCATATTAATATATTTGAAATGTAGGAGCTGCTTGCTAGACTTCTCTTTAGGGAAGAAGCATAGCATACACCCAAACAAGAATACCTATGGAATATTTATATCTCTAAAAAGCTAAAGAAGCTAATAAAAAGGATGGCTAAAAATCCTAAATCTTAGGATGATAATATGGAAATCTTTGTCAGAATAGGCTTCCCTACCTGCTCAAAACATCAAAAAGAAAAAGAACAAAAATAAGAAGAAGAAATTGGTCTAGCCTGATGAAAACATTATCAAGAAATCAACAATCCAAGAATACATTAATGCCCTAGAGGAATATTTCCAAAGGGAAAGAAGTCAAGTAACTCTAAAAGAGTTCTTCTCTGATAAACTTAAAGTGTTGCTTGAAGGCTATAACACTAAGAATGGAGAAGATGAACTTTTAGTAGCAATGTACACTACTATTTTTGCTATTGGGAGTTTACAATCAAGTCAATCATTAGATTCATCTCATCATTTTGATGATGATGAAGTTCAAAACATAAGGGAGGAAGCAACAACTAAATTTGTCGAGCGTATTGCTTATGAAGTAAGAAATCCCACAAGTCTCTCTAAGGACCATCTCCAAGACAACTATATTAAAGAGTAGTTTACCCATGAATGTGACTATGGCAAACTTAAACTATAGCTAGATACTATAAAAGAGATAGTCAGAACTAACATAAAATTTGTCAGGGGACAAATGCAAGTGTTGAATGAATGCATACAGACTATGCCTACCCACATGGTGAGCATATCAAGTATGACTACCATGCTCTGTGAAGAAATTGAGAAGGTGGAAAATGTGCAAGAAGAAAAGGAAAAGCCACACAAAAAACCTTACAGGAGTAGTAGGGAATCACTTGCCAATCCTCCTCATGCTAGAATGATCATTCACACCACCAATCCCAAAAATGGATCAAGGGGATTGAACACTCTTAAGGACAATCATTTGAGTCCCTTGCCTCTCGTTGCATGATGACTCACACAACCCAAATAGGCATTGATGATCAGTCATCCTAATCACCATTAAATAATCCAGCAGTGAATGATTAACCTACAAAGTTTGGTGAAGTCCCAGTCCTAGAACCTTTGGAAGGGCGATCTCTACCAACTTTGAAAGAATTATATATACAAGAAATGGACAATGAATTTGACTCTATGTCTAGGTTGTCACAACTCTACGATCATTTCAGGAAGCGCTATATCAGTAAGTGGCAAAAAAAAATGGCATTTGGGAAAGGATTAAACAAACTAATGCTAGAGCCTATTTGACTCCTGCATCAAGTCAACCTAAACATTCACCAAAGAAATACCCTAAATATAAAATCCTAAAGAAGGTTATGCTAGCTGATAAAATAGAAGGGTTCATCCAAAGAGTCTCTGAAGATCTCTCCATAAGGAAGCCCCACGTTCCTAATTCTAATATCGAATGGGATGATTATCAACAAGTTACATCCTCCAAAGATATCCAAAAAACTACCAATTTGGGGCAAGTATCCACTGCCTCCTATCGCATGATCAGCCTTAATAGTAACTCTAAAGAAGAGCCTTGTTGGTCTCATGATGTAAGAATTAAATTAAGGAATGCTAACCAAATACAACTCAGACATGATAAAGTGCTACCTCCAAGACAAGGTACAATGCATGGGGATAAGAACATCTCCAAGGACAAGGACAAAGAAATTTAGATAAACAAAGACACCAAACCTTCACAAGCTAAACCTAGACCTAAGAAGGTGAAGTACAACGTAATAGCTCATCTTAATAAAATCTCTGTCATGCTAAATGTATTTGATTCCCTAAATATGTTAGAATAACTTAGGGATACGTTTGTGCATATCTTAAATAGAATTGACTATCAAAAAAACTTTATTGAAGAAAGAATGAAGGAGTTGTTATATGCTTGTTGGACGCCATTGCCTTCACAAATGAGGACCTACGACCTAGTATAATATACCATAATAAGCTATTATATGCTATAGGAAATGATCATGGGATCAAAATTAATCACATCCTCATCGACCCATGCTCTTAAGTTAATTTAATAACTATCTACACGTTAAGGGCTCTAGCTTAATATGTGTGCCACTTATCATCTAAAATTATAGCCATCTGAAGGTTTAATCAAAATAGACAAAGAGTTCTTTGAGCCATAACCATACCTCTAAAAATGGACAAATTGATTATAGATGCCAAGTTCTACATGGTCGATACTAAGGCATCACACAAAGTACTATTAGGGAGATCATGGTCACATAAAAATAAATTGGTGTCATCAACCCTATATCAATATCTCAAATACTTTGAGAATGGTGAAGAATGCCAAATTGATAGAGATGTACATTCTATTAATATTTACAAGGTAAATTACAATGATGCGAAGTACTATCAAAGATTCCATACTAATTAAGGATTTACTTCCATAAGTCAAGTAAAGAAGAAGATTGCTAGTATAATCTTCACCTCTCCTTATTTAGGGAGTGATAGAGAAGGCTAGCTTATAGTATCAGCAAACTCGAAGGCTGACCTATAATTTCAATCGGCTCAAAGGCTAACCTAGTTTTGGCATGCCTGAAGGTTAGTCTGATTTTGGCATGCCCAAAAGCTAGCCAAGTTTTAGCAAGTACGAAGGTTGGCCAATAGTGTTGATGGGCTAGAAGGCTAGCCTAGTTTTAGCGAGCTCAAATGCTAGCATGATTTCAATGGGTAAAATTAATACTATTTTGTATATGCCACCACCCAACAACTTAAAATAATTGAGATTGTTTCAAGACCAACTTGTATACATAAGGATATTTATTTTGAACATCTATAGAAAGTACAAACCCTTTTCCAAACTTATGAAACAAGATGCTCCATTCATTTGGGATCAAGAATGCCAACAAAGCTCTGAAGAGATCAAGTAATATGTCTCAAGGCCTCCCTAGTAGTGCTTTATATGACGTATCAATAACGATCATATAAAACTTGGTATTTATCATCAATTTGCATACTTTTAAAGGGATAGTTATGGCTCCTAATGCTTTTTCACTATTTTGATTAAATACTTGAATGGTTATAATTTCAAATGATAGGTGACACACATCCAAAGTTAGAGCTCTTAAAATTTGGAGAGTCATCAAATTTACTTAAAAATTAGGATCAATTAGAATATGATTGATCTTGATCCTATCATTGTTCCCTGTGACATACAATGATTTGTTGTGATTTGTTATTCTAGATAGTATGTTATCATTTGTGAGAGTGATGGTGGGAGTTTGAACTTACAAACACTCCATCTTTTCTTCAGTGAAGTATTTTAGGTAATTTTTGCCACAGTCAAATTTAATTAAAATATGATTAAAATTGAGACTTGTATGTCATTAAATTATCCTTGAAATATAGGTCTCAATTTGACTTAAATCATATTCGAGTTTGATCAAAATTGAGTTCTATTCGAATCTAAATCAATGGAAAATTCAGGCTCAGGTAGGCCTAATCAAAATGGGCTGAGTGAGCTAGATACTTGGACTCAAAATTAGCCCTGAAATTCATCTAAAAATCCTGACCAAAATGACAAAAATATAAGAATTATACAAATAGACCCCATTGAATAAATCTTTATAAATAGGTACTTGACTAGATTTTTCTTGCAAATAGGTCCCTGAAATAAAAAGTTTATGAAAAAATTCAATAAAATTCTAAAATTACAAATCAGCCAAATGAAATTTAGGATTTGCAAACTTCTCAAAAGATTGATAATTATGATTTGATTCTTATGAAATATAAGATTTGCGAATACATTCCTTCAAAATTACTTATTTGAAAATAAATTCTTATAATTTTAACTTTTCATAGATAGGTCCCTCAAGAAATTCTATTTACAGATAAGTCCAAATTTTATTCAAAAATGACTTAAAAAATTTTAAAACTTTATAATTAAGTTCTTTTGCAGAAAGAACTCTAAAATTTATAAATAAGTTCATAAAAAAAACACAATTTCATTCATGGTCTGAAATTTGAAGAAGATTTTTTATCTACGATTCAAATATTTAAACTAAGAATCTTATCCTCATCCAAACTAAAGTAGAGAATCCATATTCAAATAAATTTCATCCAATCTGATGAACACAATATCAAATCTAAATAATCAAATCATCCTCATCTCAGTCAAAAAATTCCAAATAGAAATTTAAACATATTCATATCCAATAAATTATATTCATCCACACAAATTTGAACAAAAGAAATACTTATATGCATCAACAACTCAATTTTTAAATGGAGATCAATTCAATCTTCTCGAGGGATATAAAATCCATTACGACCTGCGAAAAAAAACGGGGGAAGGATGGTTTAGAAGCTGAAAGAAGCCAAGGAGGAAGGCTCAAAGATTACTAGAAACAAATGGGAAGAGGGTTGAAGGCAAGGAAGGGAGACTATCTAAACTAATCTTAGGGGTTTGTTCTCGTTCTTTGTTTTTAGCTTCTCCTCTCTTCGCTTATCTCTTCCTCGCAGAACCATCTCCACTTCCTCTTCCCCGCACGCACATGCAGCCACCACCATAGCACCACATGTCCTGCTGCCTCTAGAAGGATCCTACCTGATAGCTCACTGTCGTCTAGCTCCTCCGACATCCCTCTATCAACGATCTCCTTCTCTGATCCCATGTCTTCGGTGAGGTTCTCGCCAACACTGCCCATCACTCCATCTCCAGGAGGCAATATAAGGCTGCCCTTCATGTCTTGAGAGATGGGGTACACTCTCAGTCATTTCGTCGAACGGGTTCTTTGCTCTTACAAGCATTCGTTTGCGATCCATGCGGAGTTCGACTCCCCTTCATCCTTTGGCCATGCTGCTGCAGCCCCTTGCTCGCCGAAGCCCTTGTGCGCCTCAACCAGCGTTCATTCCTGCGCACCACACCGGCCTGCACCTGCGCCCGAACCCTAGCTCCGCCTCCACTGGACTGGCTTGCACCCTCACCGAAACCCTAGCTCTGTGAGCTCCGACCGAGCTCGTCTTCAACCGCTATCAATTCAAGGATAAAGAAGAGATTGGTGTACATGGTGATGGGCTCATTGCGGAGGAGATAAGGAAGGCCGCATCTTTGGTGAAGAAACAAGCTAAAAAGGAGCTGCTCTTGTACGAGGAGAAAAGTCAAAAAAATAATAAAAAAGAAAAATCTACAGCCCGGATAGGAGGAGAAAAAATAAGAAAAAATAATGAAAAAAGGTGTTACTTCTTGATGCTAGTCGTAGGAAGGGGAGGAATGATGAAGTAAAAATTTAAAAGGAAAGAGGCCTACGTGGGGGTGTTTAGCCAACGAGTAGAAGAGAAAATGAGATAAAAAAGAATCGATGATGTTACTAAAATCTCGATTTTTGTATTATTATATGTTATAATATCAAGTGTGATAAATTAGTCCCATATCGAATATTGGATAGATAGAGTTCAATAGATATAGTGAAAAAAAGACCTATATCCTATGAGCTTGAGTTTTTGGAATGCTTTGGTGTCTGGCTCACTATACGGATCTAGTTTGACACTCTTGTGGCTACCCAACAAGTGGTATCAGAGCTTCAGGTTCGAAACTGTGCAAATTCTTAATGCCAAAAAAAAATTACCGCGATAATAAGACTGAATTGAGTCACATATTAGTCTCATGACAAAGACCGGCGAGAGAACGCGAGCGCGAGACCGGCAATGGCATGAGTGCAGGGCCAAGGGCTCGGGTGCTCGCGCGAGGCCGGCTTAGTCAAATCACACCTAAAGGGAGAGATTATTATAATGTCAGGTGTGACGAATTAGTCCCACATCGGATATTGAATAGATAGAGTCCAATAGATATAGTGAAAAAAGACCCATATTCCATGAGTTTGAGATTTTGGGATGGTTTGGTGTCTGGCACACTATATGGATCTGATTTGACACTTTTGTGGCTCCCCAACAATCATCATCTCGACTACTCGTAGTCCTTGGCATGATAGTGAAATTTTATCAATATTATTGCAGCCACCTGCGGTCCTCAGCGATGAAGGCGGTGAATCTATTATCTCATTACGGCTACCTGCAGCCCTCCAAAGATAATAGACTCTCAACATCATTGCGGTTACCTACGGCTTCTCGAAGATGATAGAATCACTATGGCCACCCACGATCCCTCGAAAACGATGGACTCTCGACATCACTGTGGCCACTCACGGCCTCCTTAAAGACGGTGTAACCTTATTACACCTAGCGAGCCTTCAAGCTTACAACTTAGCAAGCGTTTGGGCTCATAACTTAGCTAACCTTTGGGCTTGCATTCAACTAGCCTTTGAGCTCACATCCAACCAACCCTTGGGCTCGCACTCAACCTACCTTCAGGATCACACTTAACTAGCATTCAGGCGTGCATCGTAGCCGACCTTTAGGCTCACACCTAACCATCCCTCGAGCTCACACTCATCCAGTCTTTGAGCTTTCATTTAGCCAGCCTTCGGGCTTACACTCAGTCAACCTTCGGGCTCATACCTAACCAGCCTTTGGGTTCATATCCAAGTCAGTCTTTAGGATAGTACTCAGCCAACCTTAAGGCTCGCATTTTATCGGTTTTTTGGCTAGTGTCCAAGCCAGCCTTCGGACTTGCACCCAACCAACCTTCAGGCTTGCACTCAACTAGCCTTTGGGCTTAAACTCCACCAGCCTTCAGGTTCATACTGAACTAGCCTTCAGGTTTACATTTAGTTAGCCTTCGGGTTCGCATCTCAGCTAGCTTTTGGGTTTGCATCTAAGCCAATTTTCAGACTCACACTTAGTCAACCCTTGGACTCATACTAAGCTAGTTTTCAAGCTTGTAAGCTAAGTCAATCTTCAAGTTTGCACATTTGAAGTCGGGCTATGGATCCATCTAAAATTATTATAAACAACTAAAAATTCTCAAATAAAATTGATTAATGTGAAATTACTCAAGTATATTAAAATTAAACTCAATCAAAATAAATAGATAAAAGCTAAATTAGCTTAATTGGACTTAAATTGATTAAAAAGGTGGACTAAAACCCAAATTGAGCTATACTCCAAAAATCTAAATCGAGTTAACCAAATAAACTCAGACTCAACGCTAATCAAGTTCAAGTTGAGTCAATTTAAAATCAAATTGAGTTCAAATCCAAATCAAATCCAATCATGATTGAACTAAGCTCAAATTAAATCTAAATCAATTCCAAACTGAAAGGTAAACTCAAAGTCAAATTAGAACCAAGCTAAGCTGAGCTTGAATTGAAATTAAGTTGAACTAAATTGACTTAAACTTGAGCCAAAGTCTAGCAGACCTGAACTTGACAAAGGTCCAAAACAGGGTCAGACTCAACTTAAGCCAAATGAAATTAAATTTGAATCCAAATTATATTAGTCTCAATGAAACTAAATATGGTCAAATTGAGTCTCATTGGGAGTGCTAAAACTTCGGTAATACTCCAAGGCTATGAATAACGAGTGATATCACTACCTTGATTTAAACTAGAATTAGTTCGAATAAAAAACTAAATAAGGTCAAACTAAGTCTCGCTCGATGCACTACAAAAGTATTTAGCAATATTTCAAAGCTATATCCAACCCATAAGCCGTTGGTGATGCTATCAAATTAAAGAAGTTAATCACTAACACGCTCCAAGCTGTCAACCACACTTCTAAGCTATATCCAACCTCATAAGCCATTGGTGATACTGTCTAATTAAAAAAGTTAATTGCCAACATGCTCCAACCTATCGATTACACTTCCAAGCTATATCCACACCCATAACCCATTGGTGATACTGTCAAATGAAAAAAGTTAGTTGCCAACATGCTCTAAGTTGTTGGCCACATTTCAAAGCTATATCCAATCCCAAAGACTATTGGTGATACTATCAATCCAAAGAAGTTAATCATTAATATACTCAAAGCTATTAGTCACACTTCAAAACTATACCAAACCCCTCAAGCCATCAGTGATGCTACAAAATCAATGAAATCAACCAACAATATACTCAAAGTTATTGGCCACACTTCAAGCTAGTTAATCCCAGAAGTAATTGATGATGCGTCTTTACAAGCTAGCCAACCCCACAAGCTATTAATAACGTATCCCGACAAGCTAGTCAACCCTATAAGCAATTGACAATGCGCCATTTCAAGTTAGCCAATCCCAGAAGTAGTTGGTAATGTGTCCTTATAAGCTAATCAATCTCACAAATAGTTGATAAAGTGTCCTTTCAAGCTAGTCAATTCCAAAAATAATTAGTGATGCATCTTCAAGCTATACCCAACTTTATAAACTATTGGGGACACTACTTAAAACCAAAGAAGTTATTGTCTATGCTTTATTGACTACAAAAAAACTTTAAGGTTAAAGGAATTATCGTCTGTACCTTATTTGTTAATGAAAATACTCTAATCCAAATAGAGTTATTGCTAATGCCTTATTGGCTAACAGAAACATTCCAACCCCAAATGGAGTTATTGCTAATACCTTATTGGATAATAAAAAGACTCCAATCCTAAAAGAAGTTATTGCTAATGCCTTATTGACTAACAAAAATACTTCAAATCATGAAGTTATCGTCGATGTTCAAAGCTATTGGAATCACTTCAAATTTTTCCATTTCCTTCTATGATTAGGATTAGATGCCATGCAGTCCACACAGGAGGAGTGGGATGGCAGCACGTATCAAAGATTCTTCTTCACTTTTTCTCTTTCTTTATTTCTTTTATGTTTTCTATGTTAAAATTTCTTATAAAGTGAAGGCATACCCTTACTTAAGTCATATATCATTTCTTAAAATTAATCAAATACTTTCTTCTTTTTTCTTTTGTGTCTCTATTTTTATTAAATAGATTTCTTATCTTAAGAGATTCCTAACAATCATTGGGATAATTAACAACAAGGGCTTGCGCTTGTTGAAAGTCATATTCCCACAACATCTTATAGCGCACTTTAAATTAAAACAAATCTTGATTTGTGATTCAAGCTCACTCCTTGAGGTTTCCACTATCCCGGGTGGTGAACTTTGATCCTATATGAAGTATGCTTAGTAGTTGACCAAATTATGCAAGATGTGCATTAGTGTATCTATGAGTTATTGTGATATTATTAAGGTGTCAAACATACTCAGCATGGCAGGGATATTTTTAAGGTGGACTGTTATGTTGTATTCTACGTTTTTGAGTGTAGATTCATTTTGCAAAGGTTTGATGCTCTCATTTATCTAAATCTCCTTTTTCTTATCCTTGGGGATATTCTTGTCCTTAGGCATTGGAGCTTATCTCAAAGGTAGCACCTTCCACTTAGGTGTTGTATCTGGCTTGTCCTCCTTAGTCAAAATTTTGTATCGCATGACCAATAAGGCTCATCTTTGAGATTGCTACCAAGGCTAATCATGCAATAGGAGGTAGTGAGCCCTTGTTCCTAGCCAATAGTTCTTTGAATATCCTTGGAGGAAGCAACTGACTGATAATTGTCCCATTCAACATTAAAATCAAGAACATGGGTTTTCCTTATAGAGAGGCCTTTAGAGGCTCTTTGGATGAATCCTTCTATTTCATTTGCTGGCATAATCTTCTTTAGGACTTTGTATTTAGGATGTTTCTTTTGTAGATATTTAGATTGGTTTGATGTGGGGGTAGAATGAGCTTTAGCATTAGCCTGTTTAATCCTCTCCGAAAATGCCTACTTCTTCCTTTAACACTTGTTGGTGTAGGACCTTTTGAACCAATTATAAAGTTATTTTGACTTATATATAGAGTCATATTCATCGTCCTTGCCTTGTATACATAATTCCTCTAAAGTTAGTAAAGTGCATTCCTCCATAGGTTCTAAGACTAAGACTTCACCAATCCTACTGAGTTGAGCATTTGTTACTAGATTGCTTGATGGAGACTATAATAGCTTCTCATCAGTATTTACCTTGGGTTTATGAGTCACCATGCAATAAGAGCTCATAGACTTAGATGATTCTCTTTGATAGTGTCTAGTTTTCTTGACTTCTCTCTAGAGTAAGTGGCACGAGTGATCATTCTGATCTTGAAAAGGGTTGATAAGTAATTTCTCACCACTCCTATAGGGTCTTTTATATGGCTTTGCTAGTACCTTTTCCATCTTGTCAACTTCCTCATAGAGATGGTAGTAGTATTTGTCATACTTTCCATGTGGGCAGTCATAGCATGCATGTGTTTATTTAGCATTTGCATTTGCCATTTGACAAATTTTATGCTATTTGTAGCTAGTTCTTTTACAATATCTAGTTGTACTTTGAGCATGCCATAGTTGTACTCACTGGCAAATCACTTCGTAAGTTGTCTTAGGACTAGCCCTCGGGGAGACCTCTGGGATCTCTCATTCATCAGTAATTTTTCCAGTAAATCTGTTTGCTTCTTCTCATCTTGTGCCCCTAAATTTCATCATTACTAAAGTGATGGGGTGGGGATCAGCTGGTTGTGAACCTCTGATATTAAATATGGTAGAGCAAATTGCCATTGGAAATTCACTTTCTTCATCTCCCATATCAAGGTCTTCTAATAGAGCTTGAGTTTGTCAGGAAAGAATTTCTCAAGAGTTACTTAGCTTCTTTCTCCTTAGACATATTCCTCTAGAGCATCAATCTATTTGTGAATAATTGATTTCTTGATATCATATTCATCTAGTTGTAATGGCTTTTTCTTCTTGCTTTTGTTCTTTTTCTTCTTTATGCTTCGAGCAGGTGAGGTAATTTGATCTGGTGAGGCTTTTTTCATCACTATTCTAGTCTTTGTAGGGTTTTCAATTATCTTATTTATCAACTTCTTTAGGCTCTTTGAAATATAGAATGTTCTATAAATGCCTTTGCTTGAGGGTACATTGTGCTTCTTCCCTGTGGAGGAACTCAGTAAGTGATTCGTGGTCCTCAAATATAGTAATATGATTGATATATTTGGTGGGCATTTCAAATAGGGCTACCATGGAGAGAGTTAGCTTGCCCTCTTAGTATTGCTTTTCTATCAAATCCTTGAATATATAATAGTATTCAATGGTATGCCCCAAAACTTTGTGGTAAGAAAAATAGTTTGGGTGATATATTTTGTTGGCCTCACCTAGCCACTTGGATTCCAACAATTGGATACCTAACTTTAGGAAATCCTAGAAGATTTTACCTACTCTCTCCCTTTTGAAAGAATATTTCTTTTTAAGACTTTGTTAGAGACTATCGGATCATTCTACTTCCCTATCTCCTCCAAGAGTTTGTTATTTCTAAGGATTATCCTTGTTCATAGTAGGGATTGGAGGGTTTTTTTGCTTAGAATGCAACCCTTACATTCTTGGAAGTCTCTCCATGCTTTGCCTTATCATTTTTTGGTTTGAAATTTTGTGAAGTAGATAAAGCTAGTGGGCTAATTCTTTCTAGATTCTTGACTTGCATAATGAGGTCTTGGAACGTGTGGATAAGATAATATCTGCTCTCCCCTTATATTATCTAGGACTAGGTTCATCACCTTAATTTGACTCATGGTTTATTCACACTTAATGCTGAGATTTCTCCACCATGTCATATAATCCATAATCAACTCATTATTGTGTTTTAGTGTTGAAACAAGGACTACAATGGTCACCTTATTGTTGACTCCTCTGAACTTGGCTTAGAAAGTCTCTTTCATTTGATCCCAAGTTTGTATGAATTTTAGTTGCAAACTGGCATACCTTGAATGCTACTTCTATCAAGCTTACTAAAAATTAGCATAGTAACAATGAAGGACTATTACTTGAGTTCCCACACAAAGTCACAAAGTGAGTTATATGCTATTTAAGATTGCCCATGCCATCAAAATTGTTCAAATCTGGGCACTATGATATGACACTTGATCATGATGGTTAGGGTATAGTTTATTAGCATCATTTATCCTACTCATCTCGCTTCCTTGTCTCAACTGTACAACCACCATTCATAACACTGTTATTATATATATGCTAGTAATTCTATGTTATCAGGGATCCTTAAAATCAAAGATTGGATATCCCTTATTGAAGGATCTACTTGCAGAGGGCCAACATTTTCATGGATCTCATCTACAAGAGATACACCTTCGGCCACCTTTGCTGCTTGAGATGGATTTGAGATCATTCCAATTTTTCAAGATTTTGACTCATCTGTAACATTATTTTCATCAACTCCTTGACTTTTTTTTGAGCTTTATTTTTCTTTTTGCCTTGCTATCTCAACTATTCTTGCAGTACATCTATAGTCACTTCTTAATTAGAGCTTTCAGTTATGACCAAAGCTTCTGTCAAAATATGATAGTCTATGTCTTGAGGATCAGGGCTAAGCTTTAGGTTGAGACTAACTTCTCACATCGAGTCATCTCATTCAAGAGTCTACTTATGGAGCGAGTCGCCACACCTTTTATTTGATATAGTAGAAAGGATTGGTTCATAGGGCATTCTCCTCTTAGATTTCTTTATCAGTAAGCCTCATTCGGGCAGTCTTCTTTTGGTATTTGGCTAGCTAGGGTATGGGCTCATGGTCTCTCTCAAAGTCATGATGAGAAATGATTTTAGCAGTGTGGGTAATCTCCCTCTGTGAGTCCTCATGCTGAATTATAGGCTTACGATGACTCTTGTGGTTTTGTTTGGTAATTTGCCCCTTTGCCACAGTTTTAAGGTAAGATTATGCCCCATGTAACTTGCTTTTACCCTTCTATAAATTGCTTAAAGGAGTACAGAAGTCAGAGGCAAAATCAACATGCACACTAATGATAAGAATGAAACTTTATCTATTATAGATCAATGGACTTCTACTACAGAGATATGCCTTTTTAATTGAAGAATGTAGGGGCGACATACCAAAAGATGGTGAGTAGAGATTTCAAGTAACAACTTGGGAGGACCATAACTAGGCAGGTTGAGGATCGGGATACACACCAACCCCCTCTTCAGCTCTTGAAAGCTCTCTTCACATTCCTTGGACCACTCAAAAAGAGTCACTTTCCTAATCAAGCTAGTTGAATAACTTCCTATGAAGAAAAACTTTCAACAATCCTTTTGTAATAGCTAGCCAATCCTAAGAAACTTCTAACCTTGGTGACACTACTAGGTTTCTTTCGATTTGAGACTACCTCAATCATCTTTTTGAATCAACTACAATCCCCTCCATTATCATATCATGACCCAAAAAACCCACACTATTGAACCAAAACTAATACTTCTTTAGTTTGGAAAATAGATTTTTATCTGTCAAGGTTCCTAAAATAATTTTAAGATGTTTCTCATGCTCTTCTCAACTACTAGAGTATATTAAAATATCATCCATAATTACAACATCAAATAGATTAATAAAAGGCTTGAAGACCCTATTCATTAACTTCATACAAAAAGCTGGAGCAACAGTTAAACCAAGAGGCATCACTGGAATTCATAGTGCCCATATCTCATGTGAAAAGATGTCTTCAACACGTCATCTCCTTTAATCTTCAACTGATGATACCCAATACCTAAGATTAATTTTAGTGAATACACAAGCTCCATGCAACTGATTAAATAGATCATTAATTATGGGTAATAGGTACTTGTTCTCAGCTCTTGATAATCTATACACAATATCATCCTCCCATTCTTCTTCTTCATAAATAAAAGAGGGGCAACCCAAGGGAAAACACGGGGTCTAATTATGCCCTCTTCCAAGAGTTCTTGAACTTCTTCTTTTAGTTCTTTCAACTCAATTGAGCCATTCTATACATAACCTTTGAGTTAGGTTTCATACTAGCAATAAAGTCGATAAAGAATTTGATATCTTGATCTATTGGTAGTCTTGGGAAATCTTCTAAAATGATATTTGGAAAATCCCTCACCACCAGGATGTCTTCCAATACTTGACCATTTACCCCCACATCTACCATAGTTGCCAAAAATCCTAAACATCCACTCCTAAGTAGTTTCTTAGCTTATATAACAAAGACTACTCATAGTGGAATACTAGTGTTACTTCCAAATAAAGAGATTTTTGACTCCCCCAAGATTTAAAATCCACTCTCTTCTATTAATAGTCCATTATCACATAGTGAGAAGCCAACCAATCCATCCCAAGGATCACATTAAATTCATGCATTCTCAAAACAACAAGGTTATCCCTTAAAATTCTACCACAAAAACTGACTCCATAATCCCTACAAAGGTGGGTAACGCGGGACTGATTTTAGTGGCTTGGTGTGCTAGAGACCCCGGGAGTGACCTTAATGCACAAATCAAAGTTTGTTTAATTTAAAGTAGGCTATCAGGTATTGTGAGATTATTGACTTTTAACTAGTGCAAGCTCCTATTGTTGATTATCTCGATAATTGTTAGTAACCTCTTAAAGAAAAAAATCTAGCTAATCAAATGAAAACTCAAAAGAAGAAAAGAAAATATTTGATCAATTTTTAAGAAATAATATATGACTTGAATAAGGGTATACCCTCAATTTATAATGAATTTCAACATGAAATTATAGAAAATGAGAAGAAACTCTGATATGTGCTACTGCCTCACCCTCCTACATGGACCACATGGTGTTTTACTCTGATTGACTCAACTTCGATAGATATTAATAGCATCATTTGATGGGACGTGAAGGGAAATTGGTGAAGTTTGAAGTATTTCTAATAGCTTTGAGCATTGGCGATAACTTCATTTGGTTTGAAGTGTTTCCGTTAGACAATAAGGCATTAGTAATAATTGTATTTATTTTGAAGTATTTCCATTAGCCAATAAGGCATCTGTGATAACTTTATATGTGCTACTGTCCTACCCTCCTGTGCTAGACCACATGGTGTTTCACTCAGATTGACTTGGTCTTCGACAGATATTGATAACATCATCCGATGGGATATGGAAGGAAATAGGTGAAGTTTGAAGTATTTGTAATAGCTTTGAGCGTTGGCGATAATCTCATTTGATTTGAAGTATTTCTATAAGACAATAAGACACTGATGATAACTTCATTTGCTTTGAAGTATTTTCATTAGCTAATAAGGTGTCAGTGATAACTTCATTTATTTTGAAGTGTTCCTACATCTAATAAGGCATAGTGATAACTTTATTTAATCTTGAAGTATTTCCATAACTCATAGGGCATGATGATAAGGTTGTTGATTTTGAAGTGTTTCTATAGCTAATGAGGCATAAGCGATAACTTCATTTGATTTTGAAGTGTTTCTATATCCAATGAGATGTGAATGATAACTTCATTTGGTTTAAAGTATTTTCATAGCCTATTTTCATAGCCTATGAGGCATAAGCGAGAACTTCATTGATTTTAAAGTATTTCCATAACTTATGGGGCATAAGTGGTAACTTCATTAATTTTGAAGTATTTCTGTAGCTCGTGAGGCATAATTGATGTCTTTATTGATTTTGAAGTGTTTCTATAGCCAATGAGGTGTAAATAATAACTTCACTGATTTTAAAGTATTTTTATATCCAATGAAGTATAAGTAATAGCTTCATGGATTTTAAATTATGTCTATAGCCAATGAGGCATAATTAATAACTTTAGTGATTTTGAAGTATTTTAAAAGCTAATGAGAAGTAAGCAATACCTTCAATTGGTTTTAAGGTATTTCCATAACCGATAAGGTATAAACAATAACTTCATTTAATTTAAAGTGACATTACCCACTATATGTGGAGCTGGGCATAGCCTTGGAGTGCTGCTAAAGGCTTCTGTAACTTAGTTTGACCTAGCTTAGTTCTAGTCAAATTAGTTCTAGTTCACATCAGAATGGTAATATCACCCATTGTTCATAGTCTTGGAGTATTGCTAAAGGTTCAATACACCTAGTGAGACTTGGTTAGATTTTGTTTAGTTTTATTTAGACTAATTTGGTTTTAGTTCGAGCTCAATTTTGATTTGAGCCTGAATAGATTTAACTCAATACTTAAAACTTGATTGAATCGCAATTCACTAGCTCCTTCATAAATGACTGTTATACATTCTGGTTTTCCATTCTAGAACCTTTAATGATTAGGTCCATATTGATGCTTTATAGCATCACCAGGGAAACTATGCAAGATATCTATTCCAAAATTATTATTAGTATTGGTAGTGAATATTCAATTTATAATAATAAAATTTGTTTACCAAGCCTAGGATTGATTTTTAGAAGAATATTTGTCAAATACTGATAATTGACTCTGGTTGGAGTAGTGCTAATTTTAATTTGAGTCTAACTTGATTCAGTTTAATGTTCAAAACTTAATTTTAGTTCGAGTCTGATTTTATTTGACTCGGTCAAATTTGACCTTATGTTAAACCTTTATTATATTTGAGTTTGCATCTTAATGGACTTTGGTTTGAGTTCAAGTCGATTTGGTTCAACTCAGTTTCAGTTTAGGCTCAGCCTAATTCTGGTTTGACTTTGAGTTTGACCCTTCATTTGAGCCTGACTTAACCTAATTAGGGTTTAACTTGAGCTCAGTTCAGCCCAAATTGGATTTGATTTGTACCTGACTTAATTTTGAATTAACCAACTCAAATCTAATTAGGGTTGAGTCTAAGCTTATTTGGTTTGGGTTAACTTTATTTGGATTTTGGATCTAGTTTAATTTAGATTGTAGTCCATTTATTTGATCAATTTGAGTTCATTTGTGATTCATCTGAGTCAATTTGGTTTTGAGTTCAATGTAATTGAATCACTTCATGTTAATTAATTTGATTTGAGAGTCCTTGGTTATCATGATAATTTTAAGCGAGCCTATGAGTTGGTTTTAGATGTGTTAGCCCAAGGACTTGTTTAGTTTGCAAGCTCAAAAGCCAGCTTAGAGGTGCACGCCTGAGGATTGACTTGGGTTTGGCAGACCCAAAGTTCGGCCAAGTTTCGGTGAGCCCTAAAACTGGCTTATAGTTTTGGCAAGTCCAAAAGCTAGCCCATAATTTCAGCGGCACGAAGGCTAGCCTGATTTTGATGGGCTCAAATGTTGGCTTAGGTTTGGTGGGCCTGAAGGTTGGCTTATAATTTTGTTAGACTCAGAGGCTGGCCTGGGTTCGATGGACCTGAAGACTAGCTTGGTCTTGATAGGTTTGAAGGATAGCATCGGTTTAGCATACCTGAAGTTTGGCCTATAATTTTGATGGACATAAAAGTTAGCCTGACTTTGATGGTTTTGAAGGCTGACCTATAATTTGGACAGACCCGAAAGCTAACTTATAATTTTAGTAGACTCAAAAGCTGACTTATAGTTTCGGTGAGTCGAGAAGTTGACCTAGGTACGATGGGCCCTAAGGTAGGTCTATAATTTTGACATATTTGAAGTCTAGCTTATAGTTTCTATAGGCCCAAAGGCTGCTCTATAATTTTAGCAGGCTCAAAGGTGGGCCTAGTTTTGGTGGATTCGAAGGCGGTCTAAGTTTAATGGGTTCAAAGGTTAGCTATAGTTGTAGTGAGCCTAAAGACTACCAGGTTTTAAAGAGCTTGAATGCTAGTCTGTAATTTCAGTGGGCCCAAAGGCTAACCTATTATTTTGATGGGATCTAAGATTGGCTTACATATGTGTAAAATTATGGGTAATCACAATGTTAATGATGTTCCACCATCATATGAAGGATTGTAGGTGGTTACGATATTGATAAAATTTTATCAAGAAACAAAGACCACAAATGACTGTGATTATGATGGTGTAGAAATCGAAGAAAATTATAACCTTTTTTTACTACAATAATCCTCCCACTCCCCCACTATTTTTTTCGTCATTTTACAGCTGGTTCCCCTCATTTTTTTCATTTTTTTTGAGAATTGTTTTCTAAAATCTCTTTTGTCCTCTATTTCCTCTTTCCTCTTTCACTATTTCTCCTTCTTCCTCACAGAGCCCCAAATGGCCATGTCTTCTTCTCATCCATCTAGAGCAAGGCCCTCCTTCCTTTCTTCTTTGTGCTCACGATCGGATCCAACCACATCTTGGCCGGATCCAACCCCCTGAGGTGATGGTGGGTCAACAATGGCGACTATGGCCCTTCTCCCCCCTCCATCTCTCAATCAGGTCTAGCTTTTGCCAGACCTGGCCCTGTCTCCTTTTTGGCAATGGTGGCAAACATTAACATGGGATCTGAGCAAGCTGCTTGGTGTGGCTGAGGCTGCCTAGAGATGGCACCAGTGGTGGAATGGTGAAGGCAAGCTCCGGCACCGGCGTGGTCTAGGATGCTGGAAGTGATGGCAACTTAGCCAGCAAAGAGGGGTTTTTTGTGGGCTCTGATTTTACCTTTTGATGCAAGACCCATGAAAAAAATGAGTTTAAAACTAAATTAACCAACTTTACATGCCTAAGGGCTTGAAACAAAATTTTGAAACTTTATCTATAATTCCCAACTGATCCACCTTGAGTCTTTGCCAGTCTTTGATGGGGAAGAGTTGAAGAGGAGGAAAAATTTTCAAATAAAAAAAATGGCTTCAAAATGGGACGAGAATGAGATTTCTCAATTCTCTATATCCTCAGTTTAGAATTCTCTGTTTCATTCTCAATTACCTGACTTTGATTTGGATTTTTGCAAAAAGGCCTTCCAAATTTATTATAATTACAAATTAAAATTTTGTAATTATAAATAAGGCCAAATATTTACAAAAGGTCCAAATATCAAATAATTCAAATAAATCAATTTAAATATGATATTCAATCGAATTCAGTCTCATAAAATTTATCATCCTCCAACCAGGTAACCTCAAGATGAGACCATATGCTGGGTATTTGTAAAATATTTCGACCCATTACAGAATACCCAAATGAGCACACACATATAAAATTTAACTTTGTCTATGCTGTCATCCATTGTCATACAAAATCAATCAGACAGTCAAACTTGAGTCACTCACTATATTTTCAAACTATCTGTCCCAAATTGCACAATCAAACTTATTTAAAAAATAAATCAATAAATAGTCTATAAGGTCACAGGACTAATATTTTGGTGGTTGGTAGAGTGGCACGCGATCAGGACAGACCGACAGAGGTTGAAGGAGAGCTTAGGGTAGGCCGGTGGTGAAGAAGGCATGGCCCGAGCTAGAGGCGGAGCTCGTCTTTGACAAGGTGGAAGGCAAAGCTTGGGGTCATGGGGCTAGGTGCGTGCTAGTGTGGGAGATAGTGCTAGGAGATCCAGCAGTGGTTGCTCGGGGAAGACAGCAGGTGCAGTGGTGTTGGCGGGATTGGATGGCGATGAGCCATTGGTCAGGGTCCCTTCTGGAGGTAGGAGAACTGAGCCTCTCCCTCAGAGAAGAAAGAGAAGCAGGGATATGGTCAAATAAGAAACAAAAGAAACAGTGAGAACATCACCTTCTTCTCATCTTCAGATAATCCTCTTGCTCTCTGTTAAGATGGTTTGCTGACCCTCTCACTTTTTCCCCTGTGTTGTAGGTTTTCTAACATTTTTTATAAGCCTTGAAGAGAATTGAAATCAAATTTCTAAGTAACTTATTTTGGAGTATTGTTGGATACAAAATTTTGTAATGGAATATTATTTGATTATATTTTCGAAATCTTGTGATTGACATGTAATTGGTTGATTGTGTTTGGTTTTCCCGATAAAAAAAATTAAATTTTGCACTATTTTAGAATATTGAATTTTTAGTATTTGTAAACTTCAAAAATCTAGACTAAAATATAATTTTATAAACTCTAGGAGTCTTTTTCTAAAAAATATATTTATAAAATTTTGAAACTTTCAAGGATTTTTTTGAATAAAATTTAGACTTATTTGCAAATAAAAATTTTTGAGGGATCAATTTACAAAAATTAGAAATTTTAAAGGTTTATTTGTAAATATAAAATTTTGAGGGGTATATTCATAAACCCTAGGCTTTGTAGGGGTTGATTTCAAATTTTCGATCTTTTAAGGACTTTTTCATAAAATTTCTATTCTAGGGACTTATTCATAAAATTTATTTGGTCCAGGACCTGTCAGTAAGAATTTTGTATCTTTATTTTCATCCAAATATTTGATCAGTTTTGAACTGAATTTTGGTCCAATTATCTGGCCCTATCAACTCATTTTGATTAAAGGCTGAATTTTCCAACAATTCAAATCCAATTTGAACTCAATTTTTGGTTGAATTTAATCATGATTTAGATCCAATTGAGACCCACATTGTATTCAATTTTATATTTTGACTGAATTTTAATTAAATTTGGTTTTTGGTCACAATTAACTTAAACAAGTAACAAAGCCCTGATCTCCGACATGGATATCCAGAAGTAAATCATAATCTAACAGAAAACATACAATGCTATATCACTTGACAAATATGAGGGAAACAAAAGTGTGTGGCTATTTTTCCATATTGAGGGCTATTTTTAGTCCTGCAATTGAGGCTTTGTATTTAGCTTTATTGTTTATACATGATTTTAAGAGGGAATAGGAATATTATAAAATGCCCCCATTTGGAGTGACATAAACAAGTCCAATGCCCACTTTGATTTGCAAAAGCTTTGGTTAGATCCCTAGTTTGATGGACAATGCTATATCAAAGTATAACTTCTAGTAAGGTTCTCCTTTTAACCAAAAGGATCTCTTCATTATGGAGTTTGCAACTCAGTAGAGAATTGTCTATTATTGGATAAGCTATGAGAAAGTCGGTGATGGCTTGCCCTTTAATGATCATTTGGGAAGTGAATTTGATATCATATTCCATGAGAATTAAAACCCATATTGCTAGCCTTCTAGTGAGTACAGACCTAGTCATCAAGTACTTTATGGGATCGATCTTCAATATTAGGATGACTTGATGAGAAAACAAATAATACCTCACCTTCTTGACCTTGAATATGAGCACCAGATAATGCTTTTTGATGGGGGAGTAGTTGCTTTCTGCTCCAACTAGGATTCTACTCAAATAGTAGAGTGCATTTGTTTTTCCTCTCAATTATTTTGGGCAAGAAGTGCCCCAAGAGATCTTTCCATTGCAGCTGTGTAAAGGATAAGGTATTTATCAAGTAGAGGTGCTATCAAGATTGGTAGCTTTAGGAGATACTACTTGATCTCTTCAAAGACTTGTTGGTAGTCTTGACTCCAAATGAATAGAGCATTATTTTTCATTTTCCAGAGAGGTTTGAAATGAATCTTCTTATGTATGTGAGTCAACCTTGGAATGACCTCAATTACTTTAAGTTGCTGGGTGGTGGAAAATCCAAGATAGCTTTGATGTTAGATGGATCAATTTCAATTCCTCAATGTTTGACAATAAAGCCAAGGAATTTTTTCAATGATACCCCAAAAGCACACTTCATAGGATTCAACTTTAAGTTATATTTCCTAAGATGATCAAATACTACTCTTAGGTCTTAGATGTACCTATCTTTGGACTTGGTCTTGACCACCAAGTCATCCACATAACATTCTATCAATTAATGTATGAGGTCATTAAAGATTTGGGTCATGGCCCTTTGATAAGTGGCGCCCACATTCTTGAGTCTGAAGGGCATCACCTTATAGCAATAGATGCCAATTAGAGTTTGCAAGGCTGAATGTTTCTCATCATCAGGATGCATTTTGGTTTGGTTATACCCTAAAATGCCATCCATAAAGGAGAATATTTTGAAGTTGGTCGTGTTGTTGATCATGATTGTCATTATTGGCAATAAAAAAATCATCTTTTGAACATGCTTTATTCAAGTCTTTGTAGTCTACACAAATACATATTTGGTCATTCTTTTTCTTAACCTGCACAATGCTTGCCACCCAATCTATTTATTTTTCCTTTTTGATGAAGTTCACTTTAATCTGTTTCATTTTTCCTTCTTTCACTTTCTATTCTTGGTCGAGTTTTATTTTCCTAGGTACTTATTTGACAGGTGAAAGCTTGAGATTGATGGCTACCTTATGGACTATAAATTTAGGATCTAGTATAAGCATCTCCTTATAGCTCCATGTGAAGCAGCCAATGTACTCTTTGAGCACTGCTTCAATATATGTTTGGCTGTCCTCTGAGAGTTGGGTGCTAATGAAAATCAACTTGGGGTCCTCCTTTGAGCCTAGGTTGATCTCCATCAATTCATCAACTGTGGCTTTCCCTTTGTTCTTAAGTTCTGGTGGAGCTTCTTCTAGTTTGAGAATTATTTCTTTACCATGTGGTTCATCATGTTGAGTGAGATTTGGCAAAGGTTCATCTAAGAGCATTTTGGCTGCTTCATATCCTTTTTCTTTTGGTCCTGTTGAAATTCCACCAAGGATGTCACCTTCTTATGAAGTCTAGAGAGTCGTGGCCACCTCTGTGCATGCATAAGGGGATATTGATGCCATTTGGTAAACCTGAATATTGAAGAGAGGTCCAATGGTGACCCTGAGATATATGTAGGCATTTGGAGTAATATAGCCCAATTCTTTTAGTGTTCTTATTTCCTCTTCCAGATTGTATGCTCACCCTTGGGGTGGATCCTATAGATTCTTGAAGAAATGACTCCCTCTCTTTGTTTGTGGATGTCCATTGTCAGATTTATTGATATATTTGACGAAGCTAGTCTGAGAAATATTTAGGCATGACTACTAATTGATAGTGACCATTATTCGCTGGATCTTCAGTTCCTAGAATTTTATGTATGCTTTGGCCACAAGGGATTGACTTGTAAGATAGTTTTTTTTTCTTGTTTGTGCCATGATGGAATACAAAAAGTCATTAACTCTTCCATGACATTGATGTTCAACTCATCTAATGGCTTAAATAAGCCCTCCAAAACTTTAGTACCAAGTGAGTATTTTTCATTTGACCTTTGTCATCATCTTTATCAAAAGTGTAACCATCTAGGTAGACTTACAGGGCTTCTTCATCTAAGAAGGAGCTAAGATCATGCTAGCGATCTTTTGTTTTAGTTGACTAATAGAAGTAGATGCTCATCGGCATGATATCTCTGGTAGTATTTTACATCACCATAATGCATTTCATGAACATCAAAATAATTACAGCTCCATCAATTCGATGTTCTTCACCATTCTCGAAGTATTTGAGGTATTATTGTAAGGTTGATGTCACTACTTTATTTTTATGTGGCCACAACCTCCCTAGTAGTGCTTTGTACGATGCATCGGTATCAATCACATAAAACTTGGCATCTGTTATCGATTCACCTACTTTTAGAGGGATAGTTATGGCTATCAGAGCTCCTTAGCTATTTTGATTAAACTCTTAGATGGTTATACTCACAAATGATAGATGACACACATCCAAACATAGAGCTTTTAGAGTTCGGAGAGTCATCAAATTGACTGGAACTTGGGTCAATTAGGATGTGATTGATCTTGATCCCATCACTATTCCCTAAGACATATAATGGTCTATTATGGTTTGTTTCCCCATCTAGCAAGTCATCATTTGTGAAAGTTATGGTAGGAGTTTGATGTGCATACAAAAACTCTGTCATCTTCTCTTCAACAAAGTACACTTTGTAGTTGGCTAGATTATGCAAGATGTGCACTAGTGTGTCCTTATGTTTTTGTGACACTATTGAGGCATCAAATACACTCAGCATGGTAGGGGTCTTCTTGAGGTGGGTTGCTATGTTGTATTCCACCTTTTTGAGTGTTAGTTTAACTTGCGAATAGTTGATGCCCTTATTTATCTGAATTTTTTTTTCCTTGTCCTTAGGGATGTTCTTGCCCCTAGGCATTTGAGCTTGTCTTGGGAGTAGCTCCTTTCCGCCTTGAAGTTGTATTTAGTTTGTCCTCCTCAGTTAAAATCTATCATCATCTTAATAACAAGGTTCATCTTCAAAATCACTACCAAGACTAATCATGTAACAAGAGGTAGTGAACCCTTGCTCCTAGTCAATAGTTTCCTAATTGTTTCTGGAGAATGTGACTAGTTAATAATTGTCCTACTCAATATCAGAATCAAGCATATGATGTTTTCTCATAGAGAGATCTTTATAAACTCTTTGGATGAATCCTTCTATTTTATCTGCTAGCATAATCTTCTTTAGGACTTTGTATTTAGGATGTTTCTTGTATGGATATTAAGATTGGCTTGATGCAGGGGCAAAATGAGCTTTAGCATTAGCTCATTTGATCCTTTCTTGAAATACC
Organism: Trichopus zeylanicus subsp. travancoricus; assembly: GCA_005019695.1. Classification (NCBI taxonomy): domain Eukaryota; kingdom Viridiplantae; phylum Streptophyta; class Magnoliopsida; order Dioscoreales; family Dioscoreaceae; genus Trichopus; species Trichopus zeylanicus. The sequence goes on along the minus strand of RXID01022276.1, from coordinate 100,230 downwards.
AGCTTCTTCCTTTAGTGTTTGCTAGTGTAGGGACTTTTGAAGTGGTCATAAAGTTGTTCTGACTCAGACATGAAGTTATATTTATCATCTATACATAATTCCTTCAAAGCTAGCAAACTACATCCTTCCATAGATTTGACAATTGGGACCTCACCAAACCTAGGGGGTTGAGCATTTGTTGCTAGATTACCTGATGGAGTTTGGGATAGTTGCTCATCAGTATTAACCTCGGATGTATGAGTCATCATGTGACAAGAGGTCATACACTTAGATAATTCTCTTCGATAGTGCTTAGCTTCCTTGACCCGTCCCCTAAGTAAGTGGCACAAGTAATGATTCTATCCTCGAGGAGGGTTGGAAGGCAATTCTTTGCCACCCCAGTAGGGTCTTTTATGTGACTTTACCTATTTTGCTAGAACCTTCTCCATCTTCTCGACTTCCTCATAGAGCATAGTAGTTGTATTTGTCATGCTTTCTATGTAGGCAACCATAGCCTTCTTGTGATCATTCAATATTTGTATTTTCCCCTTGATAAACTTCATGTTAGTTGTAGCTAGTTTTTTCACAATATCTAGCTTTAATTTGAGCATATCATAGTCATACTCACAAAAAAACTACTCTCTAAGATAGTAATCTCAGGAGCAGTCCTCAAGGAGACTTGTCTCTCATTTCATCAGGAACATCCCTAATAAATCTATTTTCTTCTTCTCACCTTGCACCCTAAATTTCATTATTATTGAAGTGACAGGGTGGGGATTGATTTGGTTGTAAACCTCTGATAGTAAATATGGCAGAGCATGTTGCTATTGAGAATTCAGTTTCTTCATCTACCGCATCAAGGTCCTCTAGTAGAGCTCTGATTTTGTTAGGGAAAAATTTCTTGTGAGTTACTTGGCTTCTTTCATCTTGGACATACTCATCTAGAGAATTGATGTATGCTTGAATAGATAATTCCTTGACATTGTATTCATCTGACTAAACCTACTTTTTCTTCTTTCCTCATTTCCTTTTTTTCTTGATGCTTCAAGCAGGTGAAGCAGTTCACTCTAGTGAGGCTTTCTTCATCACCATCCCAGGCTCTTCAAGATTTCTAGTCATCTTCTTGATTAGCTTCTTTAGCCTTTTCTGAAATGTAAATGTTCCATAAGTGCCCTTGTTTGGGGGTGCATTATGCTTCTTCCCCAAAGAGGAACTTAGCAAGTGGTTTGTTATCATTGAACATAGTAATATGATTGATGTGTTCGGTGGGATTTCAAATAGGACTACCTTTGACAGAGTTAGCTTTCCCTCTCAGTATTATTGTTCAACCCAATTCTTGAACACATAGCAATTTTTAATGGTATACCCCAAAACTCAGTGGTAAGGACAATAGTTTGGGTGTTCTATTTTGTTGACCTCACTTGGCCACTTGGATTCTAGCAATTGGAGGCCTAATAGCCTCTAGAATATGGTATTCAGTTGTGATGACTAGGGTATGATTTATTAACATCGTTTATCCTACCCATCTCACTTTCTTGCCTCAATTGTGTAACCACCATTTATTGCCCTTGTTGTTGTATGTATACTAGCAATTCCATGTTATCAAAATTCCTAAAATCGGGGATTAGGTATCCCTTACTAGAGGAGATGCTTGTGAAGGGCCAATATTTTTATGTATCTCATCTACAAGAGATACATCTTCTGTTGCCTCTGCTACTTGAGATGGCTATTGGGATCATTCCAATTTGTGAAGCTTTTGACTCATCTGTAACATTATTTTCATCAACTCCATGACTTTTTTTAAGCTTCATCTTTCTCTTTGCCTTGTTATCTCAACTATTCTTGTAGTTCATCTATGGCCACTTCTTGATTGATGCTTTCAGTTATGACCAATGCTTCCATCAAAACATGATAGTTTATATCTTGAGAATTAGGTCTAGACTTTGGGTTGAGGCTAACTTCTCCCATTAGTCAAATCATCTCATTCAAGAGTTTACTCATAGAGCGGGTTGCCACACCTTCTCTTTGATGTGGTAGCAAGGATTGGCTTATAAGGGGCCACCTTATTTTGGTATTTGGCTAGCTGAGGTATTGGTTCAAGATCCTTTTTGAGTTATGATGAGAAATGACTCTAATAGTGTGGGTGATCTCTTTTGGTGAGCCCCCATGCTAGGTTGCAGTCTTATAATGACTCTTGTTATTTTGTTTGATGATTCACCCCTTTGTCACAATCTTAAGTTAAGACTATACCCCTTGTAATTTACTTTTATCCTTCTCTAAATTGCTTAATGGAGCGAAGGAGTTGGAGATGGAAATGGTAATGACCGACTTCATTCGAGGGGTAGGTTTTCCAAGTCAGCTAAAAATGTTAGTAGCTTTTATTTTACTTGTGATAGCTAAGATGAGCTCTTGCTCATTGATGTCTATGTCCAAAATTGCTTTTGGTTGCCCCTTGTGAAGAGTAGTGTAAAGTCGACTAGAGACTAAGTTTCGTTTCGATCCTAACTTACGAAAGACTAATATCCTTATTGGTTGAGGTATGACTTTTGGCTCTTCATCCAAATAGTCCTTCTCATTGATGACATTAGGCCTCTTTCCCCTTGATGGAAGGTGAAAAATAGGCTAGTTTTATATGAGACTAACTTTAGTCAAATAGTAGTAGGTGCCTTCTTGAACTAGACGACCTCAGAGATAGTCCTGCTGAACTTCAACTACTTTTGTGGTGACTATTAACTGAGGTAAATACACAACTGATCCTACCCCCAAGACGATGGTGTACCTTGGGGCAAAGATATTTTTCATTAATGCCATTTGATTCTTTCTTCTATAAAGGAGAATGCAATTGATCAATCTTCAATCGTAATTCTATCTTATCAATGTTTCTATCTTATCAAAGTTTCTACACTTGGAGGAGAATTCAAGTTCCACTGGTTGACTAATGCCATAAAGTGTTTAGTTCACACAACACACAAGTCTGCCACAAATCAGAGAAAAGAGTCCTACTGGGACAAACATGAACTGAGTTAATCCATGTCCCACTGGGCGTGCTAGAGTTTATGGGACCAATTTTGGCGACCAGGAGTAGCTGAAACCCCAGAAGCTACCTTGATGCACAAATCAAAGTTTGGTTTAACTTAAAATGTGCTATCAAATGTTGTGAGAACATTAACTTCCAACAAGCACAAGCCCCTACTGTTAATTATCCTGATAATTATCAGCAACCTCCTAAAGTAAAAAAACTTAGCTAATAAAATAGACATAAAAAAATAAAATAACATTTGATTGATTTTAAAAAATGGTACATGGCTTAAGTAGGGTATACCCTCACTTCACAATGAATTTTAACATGAAATTATAGAAAATATGAAAAAGGGGAAAGAGAAAGGAGCGGAGAAAAAACTCCAATATATGTTGCTACCCCACCCCTTGCACTGAACCATGGGGCCATTTGGCGCAAATCAACTTGGTCTTCGGTAGATATTGATAGTATCATTCATGGAAATAAAATGAAATGACAAAAGTTTGAAGTATTTCTAATAGTTTTGAGTATCAGTGATAACTTCATTTGGTTTGAAATATTTTCATTAGCCTATAAAGCGTTGGCGATAACTTCGAGTTTTGAAGTATTTTCGTTAGCCAATAATGTGTCAGTGATAACTTTATTTGCTTTGAAATATTCCCAAAGCTGATGAGGCATGGGTGATAACTTCTTTTGGTCTTAAAGTGTTTGGATAGCTCATGGGGTGTAAATGATAACTTCATTAGTTTTGAAGTGTTTCTATGACCAATAAAGCATAAGTAATAACTTCATTGATTTTGAAGTATTTCTATAGCCAATAAGGCATAAGCAATAACTTTATTTGGTTTTGAAGTATTTCTATAGTCCGTGGGTCATAAACGATAATTTCATTAATTTTGAAGTATTTTTATGTCTAATGAGACATGAGCAATAACTTCGTTGATTTTGAAATATCTTCGTAGCACGTGAGGCATAACTGATAACTTCATTGATTTTGAATTATTTCTGTGGCCAATGAGGTATAAGCAATAATTTTATTATTTTTAAAAATTTTATATAGCCAATAAGATGCAAGCAATAATTTCATTAATTTTGAAAGTATTTCTATACCCAACGATACGTAAGCAATAACTTCATTGATTTTGAAAGTGTTTCTATAGCCAATGAGGAGTAAGCAATAACTTTATTTGGTTTGAAGTATTTTTGAAGCAATAACTTTATTGATCTTGAAGTATTTCTATAGCCAAGGAGGTGTAAACAATAATTTCATTTGATTTTAAAATATTTCCATAACCCATGGGGTGTAGGTGATAACTTCATTGATTTTGAAGTATTTCTATAGCCAATGAGACATAAGCAATAACTTCATTTGATTTTAAAATATTAATATAGCCAATGAGACGTAAGCAATAATTTCATTGATTTTAAAGTGTTTCTATGACCAATGAGGCATAAGAAATAACATAGTTGATTTTGGAAGTATTTTTATAGCCGATGAGATGTAAGTAATAACTTCATTTGATTTTGAAGTGTTTCTATAACCCATGGGGCATAAGCAATTACTTAATTTATTTTAGAGTATTTTTATAACCAATGAGATGTAAGCAATAATTTCACCTAATTTTGAAGTGTTTCTGTTAGCCAATTAGGTATAGGTGATAATTTCATTTTATTTTGAAGTGGCATTATCCACTACTTGTGGAGCTAGATATAGCCATAGAGTACCACCAAAGGCTTTTATACCACACCTGGCAGAACTTAGCTTGACCTAGCTTAGTTCTACTCAAACTAGTTCTAGTTTGGGTTAAGATGGTAACATAAACCATCATTGATAGTCTCAGAGTAATGCTGAAGGTTTAACGCACCCATTGAGACTTGGTTTGACCTTGTTTAGTTCCATTTGGACTAATCTATTTTAGGTTTGAGTTCAGTTTGGAATCAATTTAATGTTCAACACTCGATTTTGGTTCAAGTCTGAATTGCTTCAACTTGATATTCCAAAACCTAATTAAATTGTGATTCACTAACTTCTTCTTAAAAGATAGTGATACATTCTGATTTTCTGTTTGTAAAACCTTTGGTGATTGGGTTCATGCTTATGCTTTATAGCATGACCAATGGAACCATATGAAATATCTATTCCAAAATCATTATTAGTATTGATAGTAAAAGTTAAATTTTCAATAATAAATTCAATTCACCAAGGTTGGCATTAATTTTTAGAAGAATATTTATCAAATATTGATCATTGACTCTAGTTAGAGTAGTGTTGATTTCAATTCAAGTCTAACATGATTCAATTTAATATTCAGAACTTGATTTTGGCTAAATTCTGACTCCATTTAATTTGGGTCAAGTTTGACCTTGTGTTGGACCTTTATCATATTTGGGTTTGCATCTTGATGGATTTCAATTCAATTTCAAGTCGACTTGGTTCAACTTAGTTTTAGTTCAGGCTTAACCTGGTTTTGGTTTGACTTTGAATTTGACCCTTCAGTTTAAAATTGATTTAACTCAATTAGGATTTAATTTAAGTTTAGTTTGATCCATATTAGATTTGATTTGAGCTTGACTTGATTTTGAATTAACCCAACTTGAATTCGATTAGGGTTGAGTCTAAATTTATTTGGTTTGGGCTAACTCAATTTGGATTTCGAGACCAGTTAGTTAACTCAATTTGGATTTCAAGTTCAATACAATTTGAGTTTTAGTCTATTTATTTGATCAATTTGGATTCATTTGATAGTTCATCTGAGTCAATTTGGTTTTGCGTTCAATATGATTAAGTTACTTCATATTAATTAATTTGATTTCGAAGATCTTGGCTATCATGATAATTTTGGGCAAACTTTTGGGCTAGTCTTTGATATGCTAGACTGAGGGCTGACTTGGTTTATAAGCTAAAAAATTGGCTTAAGGGTACGAGCCCAAGGGCTGTCTTGATTTGACAAGCCCAAATGTTGGCCTAATTTCAACGGGCCCAAAGACTAGCCTATACTTTTGATGGACTTGAAGGCTGGCCTACAATTTGGGCAAACCTGAAAGCTAGCCTAAGTTAGGCAAGCTTGATGGTGGGCCTGAGTTTGGCGGGCACGAAGGTCGGCCTATAGTTCTACCTGGCCCAAAAGCTAGCCTATAGTTTTTGTAAGCTCGAAAACTAGCTGGGGTTTGATAGGCCCTAAGGTGGGCCTATGAATTCAATGGGTCCAAAGGTTGACCTATAGTTTTAGTGGGCCTAAAGGCTGGCATGTAAGTTTAGTGGGCCTAAAAGCTGGCCTAGATTTGGTGAACCTAAATGTTAGCCTATAGTTTTGGCAGGTCTGAAGGTTGGCCTGGGTTCAGTAGGCCCAAAGACTGGCCTATAATTTTCGTAAACTCGAAAACTAGCCTGTAAATTTGACGGGCCCGGAAGCTAGCCCATAGTTTTAGAAAGTTCGAAGGCTAGCCTGTATTCAGTGGTCCCAAAAGCTGGCCTACAGTTTCGAAAGGCCCAAAGATTGGCCTATAATTTTGGTAGGTCCGAAGGCTAGCCTATAACTTTGATAGGCCTAAAAGCTGACCTAGATTCAGTGGGCTCGAAGGCATGTCTATACGCAAAGCCGCAGGTGGTCAATACATTGATAGAGTTTCACTGTCATATGAAGGGCCACACGTAGCTACGATATTAATAAAGTTTTGTCGACGTGTTGAAACTCATAGATGGCTACAGTGACGATGGAAAAAGAAATAGAGACGAGAGAGCCCTTTTCTTTTTTGCCTTATTGCTGGCCGAATTTTTTTTTGGCAGTAGCTTCTTTTTTTCATTTGTTTTTTTTTCTCTCTTCCTTCTTCCTCCTGTGCCCCTTTCTTCTCTTTTCAGTCTAGCTCCACTAGGTCATGATGACCTAGCCTTCTTCTCAGCCAAACCCAACTTGTCTTCCTAGCGGGAAGGGGCACTCTTGCCCCTCATCTCGTGGCTGGATCTAGCTCGTAGTGGGGTCCAACCTTCACTGATGTGGCCATGATCAAATGAAGGGCAACAAAGGTGAAGGCCTAGGTGAAGTGGTTGTGGATTTGGCGGTGCGTAGGTGGGCGAGGGGGCAGCAACTACAGTGCCAGCAAGTGTGGGTGTGGCGGCTCGACTGCATGGTGCGATGTTGGCAGCCCGGAAGGGAGGCTAGGATGATTAGATCCGGCTGTGGTGGGGTAGACCAATAGTTGACAAGATCATGTTTCTGATGGTAGAGTTTAGGTTGGAGAGGAGTTGGGGAGAAATATTCATTGTGTTTGAGATTTTAGATGGCAAGTTAAGTTTACTTTTATATGGCAAATAAAAGTCCATCTCGTGTGATAGCAATTAAGCTTGAATCTAAATAGCAAACCAAATTCTCTTTCACATGGCAAACTATGTCCATTTTATATAATGATCAAGCCCACATTTTCATGACAAATCAACTCCATACTCACAAGGCAAATTGGATTTACTTTCATGTGGCAAATAAACTCCACTAGCAAATTAAGAGCACTTTCACATAGAAAATCAAGTCCACTTTCATATGACAAACTAAGTCTATTTTGTGAGATGATTAAGGCTGCATCTTCATGGCAAATCAATTTAACTATCAAGTGCCAAATTAAGGCCACTTTTGTATGGTAAATCAAGTCCACTCCCATGTGAAAAATTAAGTCTACTTTCATATGGTAAACTAACTATATTTTGCATGACTATTAAGCTTGCATCTATATGAAAAACTAATTTTACTCTTATGTGGCAAATCAAGTCCAGTTGTACATAGTAAATTAAATCTACTTTCACATGACAAATTACGTTTATTCTCACGTGATAAATTACGTTCACTTTCACATGATAAGTTAAAAGTCCACTTTCATATGAGAAACTAAGTTTATTTTTTATGGCAATCAAGTCTATATCTTTATGGCAAACCAAGTTAAATTTCACGTGAAAGATTAATTCAGCTCACACATGGTGCCTTAAGTATACATTCATGTAACAAATCAAGTCCATTTTGATGTGGCAAATCAAGTTTATTTTCATATGGTAAATCAAGTCCACTTTCACCTGGTAAATAAAGTCTACTCTCACATAACAAATCCAATCCACTTTTATGTGGTGATAAATTCTATATCTAAATAGCAAAATAGGTCTACTTCCATGTAGCAAAAGTTAGCATTTAAATGACAAACGAAGTCTACTTTTATGTAGTAAATGAAAGTCTATTTTACATGACAATAAAACCTATATTAATATGGAAAACCAAATCTACTTATTTATGGCAAATTAGAGTCTATGTTACATAGCAAATTAAATTTATATTTTCATGGTAAATTAAGTTCACTCCTATGTAGCGAATTAAAGCCCATTTTGTAGGGTGATCAAACCCACTTTTATATGGAGAACTAAGTCTACTTTCTCATGGCAAATTCAATCCACTTTTGTGTGGTGATCAATCTCACTTATATGTGGAGATCCAAGTTCATTTTAACATGGAAAATTATATCTACTTTTGCAGGTGATCAAGTTTGTTTTATCTAGAGAACCAAGTTCACTTCCACATGAAAAATTCAATCCACTTTCACATAATGATCAAGCCCACTTTTATTTAGAGAACCAAATCTACTTTCACATGGCAAATTCAATCTACTTTCGCATGGTGATCAAATTAGCTTTTGTGTGAAAAATCAAGTCCACTTACAGGTGATGATTTCAATCTACTTTTGTGTGGTGATCAAGCTTGCTTTTATATAAACAACCAATTCTCATTATATGTGAAAAACCAAGTTCATTTTCACATGGTTAATTCAATCCATTTTTGCATGTCGATCAAGTCGACTTTTATGTTAAGAACCAAGTCTACTAACAAGTAGTAAATGAATTCTAGTTTCACATTGTGAATTAAGTCCATTCCCATATGGTGAATTAAGTCCACCCTCATATGGCGAATTAAATCTACTCTCATATAACAAATTAAGCCCACTTTGACCTAGTAAATCAAGTCCACTTTTACATAACAAATCAAGTGCACTTTCAAGTGGCAAATTAAGTCCACTTTCATAATATAAAACAATTTCACTTTTACGTAGCAAATTAAGTCCACTTTTATATGGTGAATTAAGTCTACTCTCGTATTGTAAATTAATTCCAATCTCATGAGATAAATTAAGTCTACTTATATATGGCAAGTTAAATACACTTGCATGTGATTGATCAAATCCACACACATATGACAAATATAGTCAGCTCTTAGAACATTGACATAGGGACTAGCCTAAAAATTATTTGCACCTTCTTCTCTCATCAAAGCTCAAAAATCGAATGCAAAGGGGCACTTTATTTAGGTGGTTTTTATCAAAATCAAATTTGATAAGACTTTGATCAAAGTGAGAAAACTGGATGCCATTGGATTGAGGCCCAAATATGGGTCTAAGTTTAATAAGAATCACAATCAAATTTGATCAAAAATTGAACTCAATTCAAATCTAAATTATTATAAAATTCAGGCTCAAACTAAATTCAGCTCAAATAAAATGAATGGGCTAGATATTTGGACAAAAATTGGGCCCAAAGTTCATAAAAAATCTAGACCGAAATGAAAATATTTTTTTTTACAAATAGCTCTTTAGACCAAGTAAATCTTTATAAATAAGACACTGGCTTTTCCTTTTCACAAATAGGTCCCTAAAAGTCTTTGTGAAAAAATCCATAAAACTCTTGAAATTACAAATTTGTTTGTACAAAATCTAGAGTTTATGAATAAACTCTTCAAAATTAATAATTATAGATCAATATGTATAAAATTAGAGTTGGCAAATAAATCCTTTAAAAATTTATATTCACAAATAAATCCCAAGAATTTTCATCTTTTGCAAATAAACTCTCAATGAAATGCTAATTTGCAATTTTAATGTTTTCAAATTTATAAATAAATCCCTCAAAAATTTTTATTTACAACTGCATTCAAGTTTTATTATGTTTACAAATAAAATCTTACAATTAGGACTTTGAAAATTTTAAACTTTGTAAAAAAAATTTAATGAAAAAGTTCCTAAAATTTCTCAAAATTTCAAATCAGCTCCTAAAAGCAAAAAAATGTTTTGCAAATACCCCCTAATATTTTGCAATTTTGCAAATGAGAAGATTTAAATTTCATTATATCCATCATCTGAAACAAACCAAGTTCGTACCTAAATTTACAATCATTTGAAATTCAAATTTGAGATCGTGATCAATCTTATCATTCAAAATAATTCAATGGATTTGAATCAATCCAATCCAATCTAATCTTTTCAAGTCCTATAAAACTGTGGAAGACCAAAAGAGAATCAGAGAGGATGAGGAAGGATAAGCCAGCTAATACATAGGAAAGGAAAGGACGAGTTCGAACATATCTTCCATTTGTTTCTATGTGCTTCTCTGCCTTTTTCTCTTTTCGTCCTTGTGAGGTTTGGGGTCACTTCGAGCAGCTACTACCTCCCCCTTCACCTGTCACCCATATGGACCTCGCCTGGCTTATCCACGCCACCTTCTCCTTTCCTGCACCTGTCTGCCTCCTCGCCAGCGCCTTGCTGGTCTCATATCTCAAGTGTTCCGATGACAGGAAGATCAACGTGAAAGTGACCAACGTGGGGAAACTAGATGAACCCAGACATCAACTCCTTTATTTGGGTCAGCTAGCCTGGCGAAGAAGGCAGTCAGACCATCACCAGTGATATGGCACACAGGTGGCTACATCTGGAGGTTACTGATGATGTCGATGAAGCTTCGGCTGGTAGACAAGCTCGGCTACCCGAGTAGAACCTACAAGCTCTACTACGAATGGACGATCTAGTCATTCAAGCAGGGCCTCAACTACACATGCTTCTAACACGAGGTGCTCCCGAACAAGAAGCCCATAGAGAAGAAGCTTAGCAGCAATGAGCACTGCTATGTCCTCGAATATAACTGATCCTACTAATTGCATCACCCCGATCTTACTACGTCCGTGCCCATGAATCCCTGCACCATTGCCGATCGTCTACCGGTGGCTTCTACCATTGTTACGGCCCCACCTACATACCTGCCAACTTCTTCCACCCTCTACCCGAGCTAAACCCATGTCCTATTCGAATCGCAGCCCCAGCTAGACCACAACCAAATCTGGACCACCTTCTCACCATTAGCCAATTACAACAGCAGCTCACTATCGTAGTACCATTTTCTTGCCCTCCATGCCTTCCTGCACTTGCCCGTCATCGGCCTAAACTACCATCGCATTGCTACCCTTTGACGGCCTTGAACGACTCTAGTCACCTGTAGGGGCGGCTCTGATGTTCTTAGAGCTCATGGTGGCACTCTCGAGGGCTATCCATGGGAATGAACCCCGCCGCAACCTGTCGACCTCTTCTGCCATCTCGTCCCCGTCCCCACCTATTGCACTCGAGATGCCGCTCCCGAGATGCTGACACCGGTAGTCAAATCTGACCAGAGGATGATGAGGACGAAGGGCAAGGAATGGAATTCGATGGCCATGGGATTTCGTTGGAGCTCAGTTAAGAAGAAGGAGCAAGGGAGGAATGGTGGGGAAGAAGAGAAAGAAGCAAAGAAAAATAGTAAAAAAAAAAAAAACTTACAGAAAGTTGAGGTGAGTAGTATGGGTGAGCAAGAAACCGAAAAAATCGATATACCGAACCATATTAGTTGAAAACCGTATTGAAAAATCGGTTCTCAAAACAAACTAGCATGATTCAAGTTTTAAATTTTAATAGAACAAAAAAATGGGTTTCGGTTCCCGTTCTAGATTATGTGAAAAATCGGTAAACTAAAACTGTACTAATTATTTAACTATATATATATATAATTCTCTCCAATCTCCATCTTCATTCTCAAAGTTTCAAATCGACCTCGCAGTCTTGCACTCACAGTCGCCTAACCCTAACTCTAATTCCTGCATCTCTGATCTTGCCGTCGCCGGTCATCGTTAGGTCCGCCACTTGCTTCAATTTCTCTTCTCATTCTCAAAGACCGAAAATTTGAAACCCTATCTTTATTGCTTCGATTTCTCATTCGCAAAAATTCAAATCCTAGCACTAAGTCCCTGCATCTCCAATCTCGTCGGTCGCCATCAGCCCTGCCACTTGCTTCGATTTCTCTTCTCATTTCTCAAAGGTCAAGAGTTTGAAACTATAGCCCTAGTTTGAAACCCTGCCACTTGCTCCGATTTCTCATTCGCAAAGATTCAAACCCTAGCACTGGTCCTTGTCTTTTCTGCTCTAATTTCTCATTCACAAATATTCAAATCCTAGCGCTAGGTCACTGCATCTCCAATCTCGTTACCACTTGTTCTGATTTCTCATTCTCACTCAAACCCTATCCCTAGGTCTTTGTATCTCCAATCTCGTCACCACTTGCTCCAATTTCTCATTCTCAAAGGCTTAAGCCCTAGCCTTAGGTCCCTGCATCCTCGATCTTGCTGCTATGTGCTTCAATTTCTCATTCTCAAATATCAAAACCCTATCTTTGCTGCTCCGATTTCTCATTCCCAAAGAGTCAAACCCTAGTGTCTCGCCATCTTTGTCACCTTGAGACTCTGACTTCAATCCCCAATTCCTCATTCTCTCCATCATTGATCTGGTGGCTGGTGATGCTTTCTCCTTCGTCCATCGCCGGAGCAATGATCTATACTGGTATGCTCTCTCTCTCAACTCTACCAGCTCTTCTCTTACCTCTTCACCCTCTCTCCCTCTTTCGTCTCCATCCTTGATAGATTTTTTATTTTTACTAATGTTGGGTTCCATTTTTTGAGGGTTTTCTTAGCAATTTTGGGACTGGGAGCTGAATTTCAACTTGTTTGGAGGATTTTCCTGCTGCGGCATGACTGATCACTCCAATTCTATGAATTAGATATTGTGTTTTCCCATTTTTTAGAATTTCATGCTGGATTAGTCTTTGGAGAGTGATAATATCACTAATATGAGATGCACTAGCTAAGCTAGTGAAATGATGAATTTTATCATGGATTTGGATTTGATTAGAATATCTATTTCAGTGTTTATCATGATTAAATATGTTTTTTAATTTTCTTTTTGATCTATATCTGCTCCCTTGAAGTATAACCTTTCCTGTAGTTCTACTAGGAACTATATTGCGTGCTTGCTTGGTCTATTGGTCATAATGAAAAATGAAACACTATATATGCAACATTTATCTTCTTTAATCATTTTGATTATGCGTTATTTATCTTCTTTCTTCTATTTTAGATAGATTTGAGTAGAGAAATCACTAATGAAAATATAAATATGAATGCTTCAAATATAAAATATGTTTGTCCAAATCAAAATGTTGGTGAGAAGGCAAGTGAAGCTCAAAATGTAACTTCAAGCATAAATAAAACAAATTAGAAAGCTTGGAAGGTGAAAAAAATGATTTATGGGTGTGGGACCAATTTTCTAAACTAGATTTCAATGAAGATGGTTATAAGGATAAAGCCTAATGTAATTACTGTGAAAGCCTTCTTTTATACCCTACTAATTATGGAACAAGTGGTTTAAGTACTCACTTAAGTAGATGCAGAGATTATCCTCCAAATATAGAGGTGAAAAAATAAGAAAACTTTAGCCTTTCAATCAATTAGTGATGACAGTGGTGGCACTCAAGCATTCACATTTGTTACATGGAATTCTAATCAAGAAAGATGTAGAATTGCATTAGCCAAATATTTGATTCCTAATGAACTATCTTTCAAACATATTGAAGGTAAAGGGTTTAGGTTCTATACCTCTACATTGCAACCTAAATTTGATGTTCCTTCCCCATTTACTATTGCTAGAGATTATTTCAAAATTTTTTTGGAAGAAAAAAAAATTGAAATATTTTTTTAGCAAGTTAAAGCAAAGAGTGAGTATTACGACTGATTGTTGGACATCATGCCAAAACTTGGGCTACATGAGTATGATTGTTCACTATATTGATGATGATTGGAAGCTTAAAAAAAATTCTAAATTTTTTTTTCAGTTTCAAGTCATGCTGGTATGGTAATTGGTAAAACATTGGAATGGTGCTTACTTGATTGGGGCATAGATAAGGTCTTCATAATTACTACAGATAATGCATCTTCTAATGATGTTTGAGTTTAGTACTTGAGGAAGAAGCTCGATAGTTAGAAAGGTCATGTACTTAATGGAAAGTATCTGCATGTGAGATGCTATGCACATCTCTTGAGTCTAATTGGTAAAGAAGGACTTAAAGATTCAAATAATTCTATTGCTAGAATTCGGACTGTAATTAAATATGTGAGATCATCACTAGCAAGAGCACAAAGATTCAAGCTTTGTGTGGAACAAGAAAAAATAGAATGTAGAAGTTTGGTTTGTCTTGATGTTAAATCAAGATGGAACTCTACATATATAATACTTGATATTGCTTTAAAATTTCAGAAAGCTTTTGAATTATTGGATATCCAAGATGCAAAATATGTAGAGGAGCTAATGAAGAGGAAGTCATAGGGTTCATCGACAAATGAAGATTGGAATGTTGCTCAAGCTTTATTATCTTTTTTGAAGGTATTTTATGATGTTACCTTAAATATATTTGGTTCTTCTTTTGTTACAGGAAATATATATATATATATGCAAAGCATGTATAAAATTGTTATAATGATCAAGAAATTTTCTGAATTACATGACTTTTGCTTAAGTAATATGCCTTTTAAGATGCAAACCAAATATGATACATATTGGAAAAATATTGAAAAGCTTAATGTTATGCTATTTATTGCTTTTGTGCTTGATCCTAGGCGAAAGTTGGAGAGTGTAGAGTGGATGATTGAGGAAAGCTATGAGAATGAAAAAGTCAATGAATTGAAGTATAAAGTGAAGAATGTTTTGGATAGACTTTTTTAAGAATATTCATCTATAGAAAAATCTTCTTCTTTTTCCCTTAGTGTTGCAAGAGTTGAACTGATAAAAGAAATGAATGCAATAGAAACAAGTAATCTTGGTATACTTCAGCTGGTTCAAGATAAATTGAGAAAAACAAAAGCAAAACAAAAGGCTTCTACTTGCAAAATAGAATTGGATAAGTAGTTGGAGGAGGAATGTGAAAATGAGGCACAAGATTTTGATATTCTTCTTTGGTGAAAAACAAATAGTGATAGGTATCCAGTTCTTTCCATGATGGCTAAATATGTGTTTGCTGTGCCCATATCTACCATTCCTTTGGAGCCAGCTTTTAGTATAAGAGGTCAAGTTCTTGATCAATTTCGAACTTCTCTATATACAAAAATGGTGGAAGCACTTATTTGTACATAAGATTGGTTGCATTCTACTAGTTCTTCTATTAATATTGAGGATACACTTGATGAAATTGAAAATATATCCGAAGGTAAACATTACTTATTCATTATATTATTTTTGTAAAAATTAATTATTGATTTTTAATATTTGTCGTATATATTTCACATATTTTATCTTTATAATTACAGAAATGACGAGCAAAATAGAAACAATAATATCAATTGATGACTAATTTTCTTTGTTGATACTTGTAATTTTACAAATGTAAGTTATATTTTGTATAACTTAGCTTCTACATTTTGTATATTGCTACTGCTACTTGGCCTGGGGAATAATCCAATTGAAAATGGGTCAAATTTAAAGGTTAGCACCTCATTTTTGTTTTTGCTCTTCAATCTGATCTTGACATCTTGTTGTATTACCCAACTCTCTCTTTAAGATACTTAAATTTATTATGTTGCTCTACTAACTGAGCAATACAACTGTAGGTTCTTTCTGCATGACATGGTGACATCTCATCTTCTTGTATTGCTTATCTGCGTCCCTATGAACCTGCCAGCAAAGATGTCTGACTCTAGTATTCTATAACTGTTGATTTCTTCAAGTATATATATATCTCTTTCTTCTTGGATTTTCAAGCATTAGTACATTTTTGCTTTTTCTAGATTTACATTGTAGTAATTTCTTGTGTCTTGTGTTATCAGGTATTTTTCACTGAACACCCAGTGTATGTGGAGAATAACTTCTTTATAACTAAAGAATCATATATTGAGCACTATATTCTTCCTTTTGCTAGCAGGGTTTGTTTTTCTGTGTCACTATGAACCTGCTAGCAAAGATGTATAACTCTAGACCGACATCCCACTTTCTTGTATTGCTTATCTGTGTCCCTATGAACCTGTCAACAAAGATGTTTTACTCTAGTATTCTCTAACTGTTGATTTTGATTAGCAAATTATTGTCAAACTTACACATATTGAATGCTAAGCCAATTGAAAGAGAAAATGCAAGGAAGAAAATAGGACAAGGTGAAGATATATCAAGTCATGGTAAGGATGATCTACTACTACTACATTGCATAATCCATCTGATATTGGCTCAACTTCAGAAACAGATCTAAAGCTATCTAAACAAAATTTATCTGGGGTTTTAACTAATAATGAAGTTACTGCTCATCCCATTTCCACCTATAATTTTTTTTAATATGTGCATGTTAATGTATTTAAAATTAAATTTTTATAGGATTATAATGTTAAGCTCTAAAACCTTGACCTAGGGAATAATCTGATTGAAAATTAGTTAGATTTAAAGGTTAACACTTCTTTTTTTTTTTGTTCTTGCTATTAAATCTGATCTTGATATCTTGCTATATTACCCAACTCTCTCTTTAAGATGCTTAAATTTATTCTGCTACTCTACTGACTGAATAATACAATTATAGGTTCTTTCTACATGGCATGGTGACATCCCATCACTGAGAAGGTCTAAAAGGATAAGATAGTGATCATGGTGGTATCCCACATTCTTGTATTGCTTATCTATGTCCCTATGAATCTACCAGCAAAGATGTCTGATTTTAATATTCTTTGACTGTTGCTTTCTTCAGGTATATATATCTCTTTCTTCCTGGATTTCCAAGCATTAGTACTTTTTTATTTTTTCATATTTACATTGTAGTATTTTTTTGTGTCGTATGCTCTTAGGCATTTTTCACTAAACACCTAATATATGTGGAGAATGACTGCTTTATAACTGGAGAATCATATACTGGGCACTATATTCCAGCTTTTGCCAGCAGGGTTTGTTTATCTGCATTCTTATGAACCTGCCAGCAAAGATGTCTGACTCTAGACAAACATCCCACCTTCTTGTATCACTTATCTACATTCCTATGAATCTGCCAACAAAGATATTTGACTCTAGTATTCTCTAATTGTTGATTTTGATTAGAAAATTATTGCCAAACTTACATATATTGAATGCTAAGCCAATTGAAAGAGCAAATGCGAGGAAGAAAAGAGAACAAGGTGAAGACATCTCAAGTCATGGCAAGGATGATCTACTACCGCTGCATTGTATAATCCCTTTGATATTGGCTTAACTTCAAAAACAAATATGAAACTATCTAAATAAAATTTATCTGAGGTTTTAACTGATTATAAAGTTGCTACTCATCCCATTTTCACCTATAATTTTTGTAATATGTGCATATTAGTGTATTTAAAATCAAATTTTTATATTATTATAATGTAAAATATAGATTTTAAAATTAATATTTAAAAATTGATATGCCAGTTTTAGAACTGGTTTAGAAATTGAACCAAAAAATCGGTTCTTAATCTAAACTGGTATGGTTTCAGTTCTCAATTTTTTAAGAATCGGAATTCGGTTTTGATGCTAAAACTTCTGAAATCAATATGGTAAATTAGTTTTGCTCACCCCTAGTGACTAGTTAGAAGAAGTTAAGAAAATAAAAAGGTATTTTGAAATTTTTTGAAAAAGAAAGAAAAAAGAGAAAAAATATTTAATTTATTTTTTCACTTTCTTTCTCCATCTTAATTTGCATGGTATGCACGCAGATCACCAAACCAAGCCTAAAGGATTCCTTTAAGAATTTGACTATTTCACTTTTTTGTGTAAGCAATTTCTTCAAAAATTTGATTGTCTTATCTTCTAACCTAAGGGATTCATTGGATAATTCTACTGTTACATTTCTAACATAAGAAATTCCTTTGAAAATTCAACTATAGTATTTTTTATCTAAGGGATTCAACCAGGAATGGGACCACCATGTTTTTGGCCCAAGATATTCCTTCAAGAATCTAACCACCTTACCTCTAGCTTAAGAACTTTGTTTAGATTCTGATCTAAGGGATTCTTTCAAAAATTCAAACATTATATTTTCAGCCTAAGAGATTCTTTTGAAAACTCAAATGGTGTATTTTTGATCCAAGAAATTACTTTGGGAACCCAAACACCATATTTCTACCCTAAGAGATTCCTTCAAAATTCCAAACATTGTATTTTTAGCTTAAGAGATTCCTTTCTGAACCTGATTACCGTATTTTTTAAGCCCAAGGAATTTTTCCAAGAACTTGACTATAAATCAAACAAATCAAATTAAATCGACCAAAGCCAAATCAAGCCCAAACCTAAACTAAAATAAAATTTAAGTTAGGTTAAAGCTAA
This sequence comes from Trichopus zeylanicus subsp. travancoricus, assembly GCA_005019695.1. Classification (NCBI taxonomy): domain Eukaryota; kingdom Viridiplantae; phylum Streptophyta; class Magnoliopsida; order Dioscoreales; family Dioscoreaceae; genus Trichopus; species Trichopus zeylanicus. The sequence continues at coordinate 81,776 of RXID01022276.1, read as the reverse complement.
ACCAAAATCACGATGAACATCAACCAAAACCAGGTTAGACCTAAAGTAGAACTAAGTAAAACTTGAACTAAGATCATATGAAATCTGAATTAGAACTAGATAAAACCTAAAATAGAATTAGATTGAACCTAAACCAAAACCAAATTAAAATCTAAACTAAACAAGGTTAAACATGAACTAGAACTACGTCTAAATTAAATCAAAACTAGGTTAAACTTGAACCCAAACCCAAAAAGGGTCCTACATTGGTAAAACCTAAACCTATTAAGGGATCAAACTTAGATCCAATAAGAATTTAACATGGGTCAAACCCAAACCTAATATGAATTGGATCTAAGATCCATTAAGGATCCAATAAGAACTAATTAAGAGGTTGTACCCAAGATTCATTAAGTATCCAATAAGAGTCTAATAAGGTTTGAATCTAAGATCCATTAAGCATCTAATAAATATTTATTAAGGCTTGGATCTAAGATCTATTGAGGATCTAATAAGATCTCATTAAGGATCCAATACAAACCAACTAAGGGTTGGATCCAAGATACATTGAGGATCCAATATAAATATGTTTAGGGTTGGATACAAGATCCATTAAGGATCCCATAAGAACCCATCAACTGTTGGATCCAAGATTTATTAAGGATCCAATAAGGACTCATTAAGAGTTGGATTTAAGATCTATTAAGAATCCAATAATAACCTAATAAGAGTAGATCCAAGACTCAATGGGGATCAAATTCAAGATCCAATAATGATCAAGTCAAAGCAAACTCAAAATGAAATCAAGTCTATACATCTAATTGAATCAAATCAAACCTGAACCAAAACCAAGTTTGAATATTGAAATAAATCAAATCAAACTTGAACCAAAACTAAGTTTGAATTGAATTGAGGTCAAATCAAGGAGAGTCAGTCGATAACAAGTTCAAAGTAATTGACAACACCTCAAACCCAATGACTACAAACTAGAAAGGTCATCTATTATTTGGTTAGAGATGGTCAGTAGAAGCTAAGGCCACTAACCATTTCAAATCAAACCAAACTAAGGAAAGGTTAAACTCATTTAGTTAGTCAGCCAAATATCATATTCAAAGAAAGTCAACTATCAACAAGCATAAAGCCATCAGTAATATTTTAAGTTTAACAAACACAATCATAAAAGTCATTGGTAATGTTGTAAGCTTAATTAATAATAAGCCAAAGAGGTCATCGATTATCAAATTAAGAATAATTACATATAAGCCTAAGCCACTAATTATTTTCTCAAATTAAACTAAATTAAGGTAGGCTTGAACTCACTTAGATAATCAATCAATCACTATATTCAAAAGAAGTTAACCAACATAAGCACAAAGCTATCGGCAACACTTCAAATTTAATCAACACAAGTAGAAAGCTATCAGTAACACTTCAAACTCAATCAACAATAAGCCATAAAGCCATTGATTATGAAGTCAAAAATGATTAGTGTAAGCTAAGGCTACTATTCATTCTCTGAAGGCCTTGTCGCCACATCACTGCAACCCTCCTTCCACTTGCACCATCATCACTAGTTGAACCTGGTTGGTAATGGGAGTGGAAGGGCTTCGATGAGGAGACTAGATGGGAAGAATAAGAGAGAAGGAAAGAGGGTGTTCAACCATGGTGAAGGAGAAAAAGAGAGGAGGAAAATAATCATTACTGTGGGAAGAAGAAGAAGAAAAGGACAAAATAAGGGAGAGAGGAAACAAGAAGAAAAAAGGAAGTGGTTGCTAATTTTAGGAAGTGAAGAGAAGAGAAAAAGAAATAAAAAAATAAGGAAAGAAAGCATTGTTGTAGTCGTAGAGGAAAAGAAGAAAAGGAAAAAGGAAAGAAGAAAGAAAAGATTAAAAAAATAAAAAAATAAAAAGAAATTTGTTGCTAAAAGATAATAAAATATTAGTTTGCCTCAATCTGTATGCCAAATATGATCATGCCTCAATTTGCATGTCGGAAGTGATTTTGCCTCAATTTTTGTATCGAACTCACCAATCACTTCTCCCTCCTATAGAGTTACTTTTAGATCCTTTTGGATAACACCTATCTATATGCTACCTTTGCGTCCTCTTGAACAACATTGTCCGTAAATGGCATTCACCTATTAGTCTACTTTTGAGTCCTCCTAAACAACACTTGTCTATAGAGCTATCTTTGGAATCTCTTGAACTACACTCACCTATAAGCAACCTTTGGATCCCACTAAATAGCATTACCTAAAGGATTACCTTCAAGTATTCCTGAGTGACACCCACGTATAAGGCTGCCTTGGAGCCCTCCTAGACAGCATTCACCTAGAGGGCTACCTTTTGGTTTTCCCTATATGGCATTCATTGAAGGACTACTTTTGGGTCCCCTTAAAAAGTACTAGCTTAAAGGGCTACCTTCGAATCCCCTTGTATAATATTTGCTCTTTATGGTTACTATTAGGACCTCCCTTTGACCATCAAAATTAACTAAGTTAATTAATTACAATAATTCAAACCGGCTCATTAAATTAATCAAGATAATCAAATTAATTAACTCAAATAAAATAAATCAAATGTGAACAAACTATCACATGGACCTAATCAACTAATAAAGTTAAAACAAATTGAGTTAGATCCAAATCCTAATCAGTTTCAAGTCAGACCAAACACAAATCAAATCATTTCAAATACAAATCCTAATTAGGATTCAAATTAGATCATACCCAAATCAAATCAATTTAAATCAAAACTAATCAGGTTCAAATTCAGGTTGAACCAAAATCTGGTCAAGTTTGAACCAAACCCCAATCAAGTCTAATCATGTTTGAACCGAATACTAATTGGGTCTAATCAAATTCAAAGCAAACCCAAACAAGTCAAACCAAGTTCAAATCTATTGATAAATCCTGGTTCACCACTAATTTTATTTTGAGAGGTACCTTGAGATCAATCTGTTAGGCCGCTCTTTAGCTAATTTGCAATACAGGAAAGGATGAAAGGGTCTACCAGAAGCTCTCCAGCTATGACCTCTCCAACACTCAAGTTAGTAACATTCACATAGAGTATAGTGGATAAAAGAGAAAGGCATTAGTTCTTACCTCATTGGAGATGGTGGTACTTGTATAGTGTAGAACATATATGAATCCCGTGCGGGTCATAATTGGACTGGATTACCCATAATAGATATCTATGAATCCCAAATCTCTCAAGATCTCATTCTAAATGAGAGTCCATAATGATCCAAGCTCTGCTCTACTCACACCAAGGTATTTGAGCTAAATGGCAACTAGATGTGATTTCCTTTCGGGATCTTCAATTGATGACCCCAAGCTTCTCAAACTTTAGTGTTAAGATGAGTTAGGTTGTTCATAGCCCGTGAGCAAAAAGCTCCGCATGGCTTAGATTCAAGGCGATTTTTTACCTCAAATATGTCAATTTGTGATTAGTCTTGAGTTTGGTTCCCATTGACTTAACTCGACCAGTTTGCTTTGGTGTATCATCCGTGCCCCCTAAGACCGAACATCGAGATTCCAGCAGACAATGTTTAGGTTTACTAAAAGGAAGTCATTCCCTCAATGCTCTGCGAATCTTCAAGAATCAAACCATCACCTTTATGAAATGTCAGTTATCACCTTGCTTGTGAAAGCAAGGTGTCACTCCATCAAATCTCAAGTAATTACTAGGGCATTGTGATGCCCTCTCACAAGGAAGATGCCAATCATTTTTTTAGCTTAGTTCCCTATCGACCGACTCTTTCTAGAGGAGTTTAGATCTTGCACTATCATAAGTTTACTCATATTTTGCCCTTGTACAAACAATTTTCATTTTTTCACTCTATTATGATCTAACCTTCAATTTGGTTGTAGGCCACCCAATCCTTCCAGTATGCAGGGCATAGATTTTATGAGGCTTGGGGGTTGGGCATAACCGAGAAGAGCAGGGCTAAGGAGGGAGTGACCCTACTTCATTCTCAACTACAATCTCTTCAACTTAGCATGGAAGAGATCAGGAAGAAGATGGAGAAGAAAACCCTCCTTATAGCCAAGCTAGACTCAACTTTGTTTGGTCTATAAGACCAAGAGATTCGGCACTGAGCCACCTTGGACCATGCCAAAATATAAGCGGGAGCCACATACACCTAGAGTAAAGAATATGCCGATACTCTAAAGTTGACACGTATGCAGGCCATTTTGGTGTATAAGGCTAGTGATGAAAATCTCCTAAAACATGGAAAACTTGCTGCCATATCTTTTGAAGAAAGGTATCTTGTCTACTAGGACATGGTAGAGCAAACTCACTGAAACTCTTAAGTTTGAACCTGATGACCTCCGGGTTGAATTGTATTGTATTATGACTTGAGGTCTTAGTGTGTCAAGTGGGAGTATAGGGATCTCATTCAGAGGGAGGTCATAGCAACAAAGGTGAGGGAGGCTGAATAGGGCATCCCAAGGCCAATTGAGCCAGTAGAGTCTTCCAAGCATCAACCTATTTCTAACTAATTATACCCTTTGTTTTTTGTAGAAGGACTTTTGTACTAGTCCTATCTCAGAACTAAATAGAATTTTATCTTTTTCCCAAAACTTTTCTTTCATTGGCTTGGATCTCTTAACTGAGGTCTTTCAAATATGTCTCTTTTGCTAAACTAACCTTTATTGGCCCTCATTTGGTTATGCTCTAGAACTCCAAGAGTCAGGTACTTGTATCCTATGATTGAGATCTTTTTGAGCAAAGGAGTTGACTTCTGCTTTGGCTAAACACTCAAACACATGGTTGATCCAGGACTTTGAGTAGCTTGATATCTAATACCTCAATCAAGTAATCAAAGTACCTAGTTGGGTCATAGGACCAACAAAGCTAGGTTTTCAAAGTAATACCTTAGTGAGATCACCGAAGAACCTAGTTGAAAAGTAGGGCTAGCAAAGCCAGGTTTTTAGAGTAATACTTTGGCGGGGTTATCGAAGCACTTGGTTGGACATTGGGTCAATAGAGTTAGGTTTGAGTAATACCTCAGTGAGATCACTGAAGCACCTAGTTGGACTATAGAGCCAATAGAGCCAAGTTGTTTTAAGTAATACCTCAATGGAATCACCAAAGTACCTAGTCGGACCGTGTGGCCAACAAATCTAGATTTTTTAAGGAAAGCTATAAATAATCTTCTCAAGAAATAAAGATTGTATTAAAGATAAAATCTTTTAAGGTTGTCAACATGCCAGGTTTGAGGAAGCACTTGGCTATCTAGGTGCTCGATTTTAAAGATTCCTGATCCCACAGTTCAGGAGATTTTCAATGAGCATATCCAATTCAGAGATAGCTTGCGCGAAACTCGATTAATAAGTTCTACCTAATGGAGTACCTAGTCGCTTGGTTATAATTCTTGGTTATGAACAGTGGCATTGTAGTATCGAGCTACCCACTACTAGTACCTGACTCTCATAGTGTGGTCTCTCTTGCACTTCTAATGTGAGGACCCTCTTAGCTCAGAGATTTGCCTCATTCACTTTGAGATCATGAGTTCTAACTTGTGGGGATGTAAGACAAATTTTCACGAGTATGACTGCCTCAACTTGGTAAGCCAGTATAAAAGGTGACTCCCCAGTAGCTATCTGGGGCATGGTTCAGTAGGACCATAAGACATGAGGTAGTTCTTCAACCCAATTACCCTTTATCCTCTCGAGGCATTTCTTTATACCTAAGAGAAGGGTATGGTTTTTTATGTCGACTAAGTCATTAGACTGAAGTGTGCAATTGGGTAAACATTTTTTCCATGTGAAAATTGCTAGAGTACTCTTTGAAGTTTATGCTGTCAAGCTACTTTCCATCATCAGTGATCAGTGTACATGGTAGTCCAAACCTATAGATCACACTCTAATAGAGAAAATCTTGGATTTTCTTCTCAGTGAACTTAGAAAGCGGTTCAGCTTCCACCCACTTGGTAAAGTAGTTGATAGTGGCTACTAGAAACTTTCTCTATCCCAAGGCCATTATGAAAGGACCTAAGATGTCAATTCCCATTGGTCAAAGGACCAAATCATCTAGGTCTACTAGAGTTGAACCAAGGGACTATGATGTACCAAGGCATATCCCTGACACTACTTGCATTTAGAAACAAACTTGGATGCCTCGTAGTCATGTTAATCTAGTAATATCCTTACTTGAGGAGGTTGTAGGAAAGGGCTTGTCCCCTTTTGTGGCTCCTACATATCCCCTCACGAACTTCATAAAGGGCGTACTTAGCTTCTTCAAGTCTCAAGCAGGGAAGGAGTGGTTTTGTGAGTGACCTTTTGTGCAAGACTCTATCAATTAAGTTGAAGTTTGGGGCTAGCCTCCTGATCTTCCACTCTTCCCTTAGATCTTCAAGAAGGCATCCTTCTCTAAGATAAGAGATTATGAGATCCATTCAACTGAGTTTTATGTCTATAGTGTTTACTTTGGTAGCCTTAGAGTAGTTCGGTTGTTGGAGGGTTTCCATGAAGATTTGCATCCACCCTAAATTCAATGAGACTAAAGCTAGCCATACAAGAGCATCTACCTCAATGTTACTATCTCGAGGTACCTGACAAATCTCTACTCGATCCATTTTTGCTAGGAGTTTTTGTGTCTCAACTAGGTACTAAGCCATAATTGCATCTTTGGCTTCATATTCCTTGGTAACCTGCAAGCACACAAGTTGGGAGTTGCTAATTATCTTATCTTTTTTTAGCTCTTGCTACAAGTGCCATGGACAATTTATGCAGAAACACCTCATACTTAGTGGCATTATTCAAAGCCTCGAATCCCAATTGAGCAGAATACTCAGCTACTCTCCCATTTGGGCTCTGAAGGATAGCTTCGATCCCACCGCCTAACTCAGATGATGAGCCATCGACCCAAATGTCCCATGATTCAAACTTTGACTGGGTATGATGTGGTCTCCATCGAGAAGTCTACTAGAGTTTGAACTTTGATATTCCTCCAAGTTTCAAAAGTTATGTCAAATTGCCTTAACTCAATAAACCATTTGAGAAATCTTCTTAAGTTTCCAAATCTTTATAATGTCTACCAAAGTGGGAGATTAGTGAGGATAGTAACTAGATATGCCTAGAAGTATGAATGGAGTTTTTGAGATGCAAGCACTACTGCATATGCCAGTTTCCCCAGTGGAGAATATCTAGCCTCCACCCTTGTGAGTTCATTAATATTGAGCTCATAGCATGATCTGAGGCTGCCATATAGAAGAAGAGTATCTCATTTATCTCAGGTCTTACCAACATAGGAGGTTTAGCTAGGTATTTCTTAAGGTTCTCGAAAACTCTATTACACTTCTCTATCCATTCAAACTCCAAACTCTTCTATAGTTTCTTAAAGAAAGGCAAATATTTCTCACCTGACCTTGATAAGAAATGATTGAGGGCTACCAAATGCCTTCTGAGTCTCGCTTGACCTTGATAAAAAATGATTGTGTGACATTGAAATTCCCTCTAAATCCTTTATCGAGAAGACAATATCCCGATGTTCAGGGTCATAGTATGCTTTTTTCATTTCTACATTTACCTCCTCATACCACCCAGTGATTGTTCGGCATTTGGAGGTTGACACTGAGGTTTTAGTCTGAGCTGACAAGCTTGTTAGGACTATGTTGAGGTTACCTCTCAGAGTTGGATTATATAAATATGGGATACAATTCCTTTGGGGAGAAGTTCACGAATGGTGTTCCGACAAGTGAGCTTCCTTGTCACATTCACCTCCGTATACAAATTGTTCAAGATGCCCTCCCATAGTGAGTCTTTCTATCTCATTTTTGAGGTCTCAATACTATTCAGTGTCATGGCCATGTTCTCAATGGAAATGACCATACCTTGTCTTGTTGAGATTTTACCAAGTAGTGTAGATTGGGTAAGGCCTTTGCAGGAAGCCTTGGTATTCAATTTGTGCAAGGACCTCATTCCTCGAGTTGATCAGTGGTGTGTAAGTCTAAAAGTTTGGTTGACGCTCCTTCCATCCAGTTCTCTACTTTTTTAGTTTAGGGAGTTTGACTTCTTGAGGTTCTTTCTTTAATTTGCTGCTCTCAGAGTCCTTTTAGCTAAAATGACTTCTTTGGCATTGATGTGGTCTCCGGCTAGCTGGATAAATTTTGCCAAACTTTTAGGAGGTTAGAGTACTATCTCATAGGTAACTCGAGGTTGTCAAATCTCATTAATTAAAGTAGTGAGGATGATGGAATTGTCCAACTTGGTAACCTCTAATAGAGCTTTGTTGAACTGATCCAAATAGTCCTTGAGGCTTTCCCCCTCCTTTTGTTTTATTGTTAGTAGTGTTGAGGGGTCTTTCTCTAGGATACCGGAAAAATGAACTATTTTATGAACCTATTCATCAAGTCGACAAAATTGGAAATGGAAGCCTAGTGTACCAAGCTCAAGCCAGGTCTTGCAATGTCATAAGGAATGTCTTGCACATAGTAGAATTCCATACATCTTGTAATCATGGCATTTCTAAATATGCTGATATGATCGACTGAGTCCTTTGAACCATCATATACATCATAGGGAGATTATCAAAACTTTGGTTGAACAAAAGAATATGTAATCTCTGGGCTCAAAGGAGTTTCATGTCTCATATGGCTTAGATGGCCAAGCACTCCAAACCTTTCTTGAGCTATGTATGCCATAGTATCTCTCTAGATATATTGTGGATCTCTAGCTGAGGCTTGACTAATGTGTGAGAGATATGCAACCTCATTACCCAGGTCATAGGTGGGACCACCCCCACCATAATTTCTCTAGGCTTGATATCAAAGAGGAAATGCCACCGATTGTATGTAATAGTTTGAATGCCATTGCGCATAGGGGTGTACTTGAGCCATGGTGTATTGTGGCAGTTTGTATGATTAGCTTGGTACAACACCTCTAATTGGGGATTGATCTTGGAGTCGAGCTTGCTGTCGAGCTTGTAGGTTCTACACAGCTTATGCTTGAACCTCAAATATCTATGTCATCTGCTGGATGTCAATGACCAAGGTTTAAAACTCTTGTCAGCTTACTAGGTTAGAGGGTCCTGGGGGCACCTCTAATATTCCCTAGAGGGACGCTCCCCCTGGCTACTATTATGGTTGTGTTGCCAAGTTAGTTTATTGGGGTAGCCTAGGTAGCTCACTTGACAAAGATTTGTTAGATGAATGAGAAGGAGTGGCAGAGTAGATCTCAATAAAAATACCAATTTGTTGATGGAGCCTAGTTCATCACTGATTTTGTTTCAAGAAGTGCCTAGAGATCTGGTAGGCCACTCTTTTGCTAATATGCAATACAAGAAAGGATGAAGATGTCCATTGGGAGCTCTTTAGTGGTGATAGCTCTGACACTCAAGCCAATTACATGCACACAAAGTATAGTGGAGAGAAGAAAAGGGCATTAGTTCTTACCTCATTGAAGATGGTGATACTTATAGAGTGTAGAGCATACCCGAATCCTATGATTTGGGGACCTTAATCTAGCTAGATTACCCATTACTAATAGTTTTGAATCCCAGATCTCTCAAGATCTCATTTTGGATAAAATTTTATCATGATCCCACCTCTACCCTACTCACATCAAGGTATCCGACCTAAATGGCAACTCGGTGTGATTTCCTATCGGGACCTTTAGTTAATGACACCAAGCTTTTATATTTTGATGTTAAAATGAGTTAGGCTATTCATAGCTTGTGAGCTGAGGGCTCTCCACAACTCATATTCAAGGTGATTTTCCACCTCAGATATGTTGACCCACGATTGATCTTTTGTTCAATTCCTATTAACCCTTTGACTCGATCGGTTTACTTTAGTATATCATTAGTGTCCCAAGACTAGACATCAAGTTTTTGCAAAAGCTAGTGTTTAGGGTCACTAAAAGGAAGTTATTCCCTCGGGATGCTCGACGAATCTTTCAACAAACCAACAGCGGATCTGAATTAATCAAATAAATTGACTAAAATTTAAATTGAACTGGGCCTAAATCCAAATTAAGTTAACTCAAATCAAATCAAGTTCAAACCAATCCAAATTGAGTCAACCCAAATAAAATTAATTCAGACCCAAATCCTAATGAGGTTCCAATTAGGTCAACTTGAATCAAATAAAAATCCTAATTGTGTGAAATCAAATTCTAGTCAAACCCTAATTGGCTCAAACCTAGTTTGAACCAACCCTAATAGAGTTAAACCAAGTTCAAACTGAATCCTAATTGGGTTAAACTGAACTTAAACTCAAGTCCAAATTAGGCCTAAGCTTGAACCAAAACTAGAACTAGGTTGAACATGAACTAAAACCAGGTCAAATCTAAATCAAAACTAGAACCCAGTCAAACCTAAATTAAAATTAGGGTAAGCCTAAACTAAAACTAAATCAAATTTGAACCAAAATTAAATCAAACTTGAACCAAAATTAGGTTGAACTAGAACTAGAACAAGTCAAAATAAACTGGAACCAAGTTGAACTTGAACCCATACCCAATAAGGGCCTAACATAGGTCAGACTCGGATCAAACTTGGATCTAATAAGAACTCAATCAGGGTTGGATCCATAATCCATTAAGGATCCAATAAGAACCCATTAAAGATTGGATCCAAGATTTATTAAGAATCCAATAAAAACACATAAGAGTTAGATTCAAGATTCATTAAGGATCCAATAATAACCCAATTAGGGCTATATCTAAGATCCATTAATGATACAATAAAAACCCATTAAGTGTTGGATCGAAGATCTATTAAAAGTTTAGTAAGAACCCAATAAATGTTGGATTCAAGATCCATTAAGGACCAAGTTCGAGGCTGGATGGGTATTCAACATAAGGTCAAACTCGATCCGAATTAGATCAAATCAAACTTGAATTAAAATCAAGTTCTGAATATTGAATTGAATTAAATCAAACATGAATTAAAATCAAGTTCTAAATATCAAATTAAATTAAACTAGACTTGAATCAAAATCAACTTCTAAACATCAAATTGAATCAAATTAAACTTGAATTAAAATCAAGCTCTAAATATTAAACTGAATCAAATCATAACTTGAATAAAAATTAAGTTTTAAATGTTAAATAAAATCAAATTAAACTTGAATCAAAACTAAATTCTAAACATCGAACTGAATCAAACCAACTTGAATTGAAATCAAATTCTGAAATTGAATTGAATAAAATCAAACTTGAATTGAAATTAAGTTTCAAATATCAAATTAAATCGAAGCAGACTCAAATCGAACTTAAGTTTGAATTTCAAACTGAACCAAATTAGACTTGAACCAAACAAAGTCTGGGTTGAGTTAGGTTTAAGTCAATCCAAGTTAGTCAACAACAAACTCAAAGCTATTAACAACACCTCAAAATCTAATCAGTACAAGCCAAGAAAGGTTGTAAGTTATCAAATCAAGGATGATTAGCATAAGCCAAGGCCACTGGTTATTCCTTCAAATCAAAACTAAATTAAGGTAGATTTAAACTTGTTTAGTCAATTAGCCAAATACTATATTCAAAAGAAGTCAACTAACAACAAGCATAAAACCATCAATCATACTTTGAGGTAGACCAACACAACCTTTAAAGTCATTGGTGATGCTTCAAATTTAATCGACAACAAATCAAAGAGGTCATCGATTATCAAATTTAAAATAGTCAGCATAAGCTAAGGTCGCTAACAATTTTAAGTTGAACTAAGGCTGGCTTGAACTTACTTAGTAAGTTAGCCAAATATCATGTTCAAAAGAAGTTAACTGATAATAAGTATAACACCATTGGTCATTCTTCGAGCTTAGCCAATACAAGCTCAAAAGCCATTGGTAATGCTTTTAATTTAATTGACAATAAGTCAAAGAGGCTATTAATTATCAAGTCAGAAATCATCAGCATAAGCACAAGTTGCTAATCATTTCAAACCAAACTAAAGTTAGGCTTGAACTCTCTTAGTCAGTTAACCAAGCACCATATTCGAAGAAAATTAACTAACACAAGCACAAGCCATTAGCGACATTTAAAATCTAATCAATGACAAGCTAAGAAAGCCTGTCAAGAATGATTGATATAAAATAAGTCCATTAATCATTCTCTTAAATCAAATATCAAAAGAAATCAACCTATAAGAAGAAAAAGATCATCGGTGATACTTCAAATCCCAATAAGGTCAGCTGATTCAAGCCAAGGTAGTCAGCCACACCCTAATTAAGGAAATTTATAAGTTATCATCCATCCTAGTTTTGATAATGAACAAACTATATTTAATGATCACTTAAGTTGTGTTTAGCCAAAGGACTTCAAAACTCTTAAGAGTATGTTCGAAAGCTTTAAAGAAATGAAAATTTGAGCATGGCTTGAAGAGATCATAGGATGGCATGAAGTGGCTTAAAGATGTCTACAACAATATGAAGATTCATGGATAACATGGACAAAGTCAAAGCAACTTAAGATTAACTATTTAGAGTTCTTTGTCACATAGAGTTCTATGGGAAGCTCTTAATAGAGCATTTCTAACTGAACTAGATATTCGCTTTTGAACTAGATGACCAGTTCGATAAAACTAAAGATTCAAAATTTCAAACCTATGTAGAATTGAATGGCTAGTTGGGAACCGAATGTTCAGTTGGAGGTTCCAGTTTTGGTTTATGAATCAAAATTGGACACTTGATTTGGAACTAGACGTCCAACTAGGATTCCAATTTTGATTTATTTATTAAAACTAGATGACTGGTTGGGCTATGGGCCAGTTCTAATAAATTAGAACTGATCGATCAGTTCTTTGAAGCAGTTGTTCAGTTTAGATTTTCTGTACGAACAACTAGTTTTTTATCATTGGAGTCAACCTAACCAGGGGATCTTACCCCTAATGGCTAGATTTGATCCCAAAGCTATAAATAGAGTTGAAAGAGCTTCTTAAACAATTTTGCACCTACTAATCTCTATAAAAAAGAGATTAAAGCTCTTTTAGCTCTCTAGCCTTCAAATTGCTCTAACCCTTCCAATCTAAAGTAAATTTTCATTACCCTTTCAATCAATCTTGAGAGATCTTTGTGTAAGCTTAATCTATATAATACTCTTTCAATTTTCAGTTGTAATCCATTTTAAGATTTTTTGGAGTGGTTGCTCACACTCCATATTGGAGTTTATCTTGCTGGTTAGTGCAAGAGGAAATATAAGGGATTGGCTTCACCAATGAAGTGGCACTCTAGTGGAGAGTTGAAGTTCTCAAGAGTGAGGCAAGGAACATGGAATAAGAGTGGTTGGTCTCTGAACCATGTTACATCTTGGTGCACACATTCTTTGCTCTATTTACATAATTGCAATTATGATTAATTGAGTTTTGATTGAAATTATTTTGATGGATTGAATTGGTTTTGATTTTATTGAGAAGTGTCATTGTTTCTCAAAAGCCTAATTTACCACCCACCCCCCCTTCCCCTCTCAGGTGACTTTTATGCTTTCAATTGGTATTAGAGCTTGGTGCACTATTATTGGTTTAACTACTTAGAGTTTTTCAATCCATTTTAATGGCCAATTTCGGTATTTCTCCATGTCTCCAAGAAGAGCAATCCACAACTAGACCTCCTCTCTTTAATGTTACCCATTTTAATTATTGGAAGTCTAGGATAGAATTTTCATTAATGCCATAGACTATGATCTTTGGCATATTATGAAGGAAGAGTATACTCCACCAACCAAAGAAATTGATGGTGTGAGAGTTCCCAAGCCTAGAGGAGAATGGAATGAGTTGGATAAAAAAAATGATTCTTTGAATGCAAAAGTAATGGATATTCTTTATTGTGCTCATGATCCTAATAAGTGTAACCAAATTAGTATATATGGAATGGCTCATGAGATTTAGCATTGTCTTGACATTACCCATGAGGGTATAAGGCAAGTCAAAGAATCTAAAATGGATATATTATCAATACATTAAAATCTCTTGGAAAAATTTATACTTATAATAAAATGGTGAGAAAGATTTTAAGGTGTATTCCAAAGTCATGGGATCCCAAGGTGACCGCGATTCAAGAGACAATAATCTCAACAAACTACCCTTAGAAGAGCTCTCGGGGTCACTCATCACCCATGAGTTGACTATGACAAATTGAAGCCAAGAGGATGATAAAGACAAGAAGATGAGGATGTGCTCACGTGTTTCAAATGCAAGAAGTGCAGACATAGGAAAGTCAATTTCCCTCTCAAACCTCAATCAAAGAAATTCAAAGGAAAGAAGAAGAAGGCAATGGTGACTATATGAGACCACATGGAGCAATAGAGTGAAAATACCTCATCTGATGAACAAATTATAAACTTATGCCTCATTGCTATTAAGGATGTGGTATGTGATTTAACATTTGATGAATTACAAGATGCATTTGAAAATGTATATGATAGACATAAAAGATTACTCACAAGTATGCTTCTTTGAAAAATAAGTTAATTTTACTTGAGAGTGATTTTGAATCATTGAAATCTTCTATAAATTCTTGTGATTGTAAAAAGGAGGTTGAGCTTCTTCAAAAGGAAAATTTTATTTTTAAATTCTTCAAAATATCTTGTAATTGCAAAAGGAGTCTTGAAAAGCTTCAAAAGAAAAATGTCAATTTGAAAAAAGTTTCTAGAGAATTTCTTCCATGGAAACACTACTTTGAATATGATTTTAAAAAATCAAAGGAATGTTTTAAGTAGATCCAGGCTTGATTTTATATCCTCTTTAAAATCTAAAATGACTCATTCTACTTTTGTGAAGGCTTCAAATAATATAATTTGAAACTAAAATGTAACTATTATTGCCAAAATGGACACGTCTTCACAACTTACCCAATTGAAAAAAATTATTCTCTTAAATAAATTTGGGTACTTGAGGGGATGATTCCTAAAGCTAAAAAATCCAAACTAGTTTGGGTTCCTAAAGCATCCTCCACTTGAGTAGCATAAGTTAGTTAGAAGTGGCCCACAAGCTTTAAATTTGCTACATTCTTATAGCTATTTTTTAGCTAATCCAAAGGTAGCATTTACTTTACTTATTAGTTCATCATTCATTGTATTTTTAATTTATTATTGTAATTATTTTACTCTTTAACCTTATGGCCCATACTTAGATTGGGTTCTATCTTAACATTCTTAATTTTTTTTATCTATGCTTCCACTCCAAGGATGAAAGAGATAAATAGTTTCTAGATAGTGGTTGTTCAATGCATATGGCAAAAAATCCATCCATATTTGTTGAGCTAAAAGAAAAGGATAGAGGACACATTACTTTTGGAGATAATGGTAGAGGTAAAATTATAAGTTTCTATTGGATTCTCTTTAATTAAAAATATTCTTTTAATAGAAAGTCTTGAGCATAACTTACTTTTTATTCATCAACTATGTGATAAAAGTTTTCATATTGTATTTAAATCAAAAGTTTTCATAGTTAGATATGATGATGATGTTGTAACCTTTGTTGGTCATTGACATGGAAATGTATATACTATAATCAAGATGACTTGAAAAATGAGAAATGTTTTGTAGCTCAAGACAGAAATGGATGGATTTGGCATAGAAGGCTTGGGTATGCAAGTACGAATACCATAGCTAAAGTCAACCAAAAGGAGCTAGTGAGAGGTCTACCCAAAGGCAAATTCATCAAGGATCGAATATGTGATGCATGCCAAATGGGAAAGCAAGACCTCCCACAAATCCAAACCATTTGTTACATCAACAAGGCCACTACAAATCCTTCGCCTAGACTTATTTGGACCAATTGGGACAACAAGTGTAGCAGGTAAGAATTATGCTTTTATAATAGTTGATGATTACTCTAGATTTAGATGAGTTTTATTCCTTGCATTTAAAATGATTATTTCAATGGATTTGTTGCTCATTGAAAATGAATTCAAAATGAAAAGGGTTACATGATTTTAAAAATTCATAGTGACCATAGTGGAGAATTTGAAAATTATTTATTTGAAAATTATTGCATTGATAGTGGCATTGAGCATAATTTATTGGTTCCTTGCATACCACAACCAAATAGTATTATTGAGAAGAAGAATAGGCTTCTTCAAGAAATAGCTAGGGTCATGCTTAATGAGTATTCTTTGCCCAAATATATTTGGGTGAAGGCCATTAATACAACATATTATATCTTGAATCGAGTCTCCATTCAACCAATTCTTGACAAGACTCTATTTGAGTTATGGAATGGAAAGAAGCCAAACATTACATATTTTCATATTTTTGGTTGCAAATATTTTATTCTAAAAACAAAATTGTTTTGTCCAAATTTGACTCAAAAACTTTTGAAGGGATCTTTCTTTATTACTCAACTACCTCCAAGGCATATAGAGGCTTCAATAAGTCCTCTATGGATATTGAAGAATTTATAAATGTCATATTTGATGAAGCTAACCCTCTTTTGAAGAAAAAATTTATTCATAACGATGTAGATATATCCAAGAAATTAGATGAGATGCAACTCAAAGAAAAAGAAGAGGGTGAGTCAAGCTAGGCTCAAAATACAAGGAAAATGAAAATAGAGAGGACCAAAAAGAAGAGAAAAGTGGAGATAAGGAGCTCCCCAAGGCATTAAGATTTCAAAAGAGTCATCAAGAGGATCAAATCATTGGTAATGTTGATCAAGGGGTAAAAACTAGACATGCTATTAAATATAATCTTCATACTATTACTTTTCTTTCTCAAGTTAAACCTAAAAATCTTGATGAATCTCAAAAAGATGAAAGTTGGATCCTTACTATGCAAAAAAAATAAATAAATAAATTTGAGCATAATCAGGTTTGGGATCTTGCTCTAAGATCAAATGACTATCCAATTATTGGTAACAAATGGATATGTAGGAACAAGCTAGAAGAAAAGGGTATTGTGGTTAGAAATAAGGCTAGACTAATGGCCAAGTGTTTCAACCAAGTAAAGGGTATTGATAATGAAGACTCCTTTTCTCCCTAGCTCATTTGAAATCTATTCATATTTTGCTTGCTTTTACATGTTATGAACATTTCAAACTACAAATGGATGTCAAAAGTATTTTTTTACACGATTTTTTATCCAATGAAGTCTATGTTGTACAACCTCCTAGATTTAAGGATTTAGAATTTTCAAACCATATTTTAAAATTGAAGAAGGAACTATATGGCCTTTAGCAAGCTCCAAGAGCTTAGTATGAGAGACTAAGTTCCTTCTTAATTTCAAATAGGTTTACAAGAGGTTGTGTTGACATCACATTATTTCTATTAAAAAAACATAATGACTTATTAATAGTACAAATTTATGTTAATGATATTATATTTGGTGCTAGTAATGGAAATCTATGTGAGATGTTTGTAAGCACTGTGATAAAGAAGTTTGAGATTAGCATAATAGGATATTTGAACTTTTCTTGGACTCCAAGTGCAATCAATGAAAAATGGGATATTCATCGACCAAGCTAAGTATATCAAGGAACTACTCAAGAAGTTCAACATGGATGAAGTTAAGGTAATAGGAATTCTAATGAGTCCCTCAACCAAGTTGGTCAAGGATGAAGATGGCAAAAAGATTAATGAAAAGTGATATAGAGATATGGTTGGTAGTTTGTTATATCTTACTAGACTCGATATCATATTTTGTATTTAGTTATGTGCTAGATTCAAGCATCTTCTAGAAAATCTCATCTAGTTGTCACAAAATGCATACTTAGATATCTAAAGGACACATTAGATTTATGATTTGAGTGCTTTGATTTAACTGAATTTTGTGATGTGTACTATGCTAGATATCTGTGTATAGAAATAGTACTAGTAGTATATACCAATCTCGTGAAAAATCTGTAGTCTCATAGAGTTTCAAGAAACAACATTTAGTGGCTCTTTCTACTACTAAAGGTGAATATATAGCTGCAGGGTGTTATTGTTCTCAAATCCTTTGGAAGAGACAAACACTAAAGATTTTGATTGTGATTTTTCAAATGTACCAATTTATTATGCCAATACTAGTGCTATTAGTTTATCCAAAAATTTGGTACTACATTCTCGTTCAAAACATATTGATATTCCCCATCATTTTATTAGGGATCATGTTTCAAAAGAGGATATTTCTTTGATTTTCATTGAAATTGATTGTCAACTCATAGATATTTTACTAAACCATTGGATGAAGTACAGTTCTATTTGATCTAAAATGCAATTGGTGTTTCAAAACTCACTTGATTTATTAAATGCTCTAGGAAATTAATTTGAGATTTTCTCTCTAATTTTGTCTGTGAGTTGTTTCTTTCATTGAATTGGACAATTAGTTCTAAAGAAGTCATCCAATTCTATAAATATTTGTTTGGCCAAATTCACTATTGGTTGACTAGTAGCTAAATGGTTGACTAGTTCAGAAAGTCTTTGCACGTTAGGTTTCCTTGTTAGAAGACTGGTTTATGAACCATGTGCCTGATATGCAAAAATCAGACTTAAAATCCTAGTGGTCATTTATCTTCTCTATCCTCACTCATGCGCAGGGGCTCTCGGCATCCCTCCAGGAGATCCAATGGCAATCTTAAGCAATCCAAGACCATCTCATGTCATTTTGCCCTTCCTCCGTCGATCTATCTCCATCCCACACCTCACTTTTGATTTCTTCTCCTCCAATTTGTCTGAGAAAAGAAAAAGTGAAGGGTCCTCCTCTTCCCCTAGTAATGACCCTTTCCCTCCTAAATTTACTTCACTTGAAAGATTCACTTGCTTCTAAACCAAGTTTGCAAGTTCTTGCATTATTGTTCCACGTACTGTTGATTTCGATGATCTTCACTCTTGGAATCTCAAACCCTTTTTTGATGCTCAAGGCTAGACATCCCGTATAACTAGATGTGAAACATACTTTGATTATGATGTCCAAGTTTTTTATGTGAATGCCACCTTTGATGACCATTCTAATACTTTTGATATCTCCTATGGCAATAAGGACATGATTCTTACCCCCGTAGTCCTAGGCTCCATCCTTGGCATACATATAATTGGGGAGAGACTAATTCTTACTCACAAATGGTCTGATCAAATTCCCTCGTATCAGTTAGTTGTTGAGACCATCTTTGAGGAAAATTAGAATGATGCTATGTGGAAGCTTTAGCCTAACCTCCTTCCACCTCGAGCCTACATGATCCATCAGATCTTAGCCTACACCCTCATTTCAAAGGGTGGGCATCAAGATGAGATATCCTTCACTAAAATTTATCTTATTCATTGTCTTATGACTGGGCATATGCTTTGCTTATCTTGTATGATTATCCACCATATGGCCCATTATAATAGATACTCTCATGCTACCCTTGGTTTCTCCAGCATCATTACCTTGATTCTTCAAAACTTTGGGGCTCCTGCCCATCAGCGTGACCCCTCTATCCCACTCCTACACACCCACTGATATCTTCTCTCACTTTACCCTCTTTTGGATGGGCTTTTCCTTGCACAATGGTTCTTGGGTTCATGGGAAAGGTGATGCTAGGTAGGGCGAGGAGGAGGAGATTGATGCAACTAAGCGAGGCCAGAGAATAGGACACGCCAGGTTGGCCCTTCACATGCCACATCTTTAGGCTCTGAGTCAACTTCTTGGAGAGACTAGTTCGTCTGGAGAACTTGACACAAAGCATGATCGAGTAGGTGACCCATCTTCGGACTTCTGTAGATGAGTTTCACTCTTCCTTGGATGGGATGATTGACATGATCTAGACTCTACTAGATTGCATGACTCTCGGACCGAATCCTTAGTTCTCTCTCTTGTATTAGCAATTTTAATGGAGTTTTAGACTTTATTGCTTTTGTGTCTTGGATTATGGTTTACTTTGTGTTTGTTTGGATGGTCATTAGTTTTTGTAGATTGTGAAATTTCAAATGCTATTGATGATTTGGATCTTTGAATGCTATTTGGTTTACTTTATGAAAATTGTGGATAGACTTTGTGAACTTTGGTTTCCTTCTCGGATGAGATTGTTTTGTTAGCTCTTGGATACTATACTCTTAGAATGCATTCATTCAAAGGGAGCTTATATATAGGTTGTAGATTGTTACCATAGATGCATACCAATGCTATTAATTTTGGTTATGTGTGATCATTTATGGATAGTTTGGATTGTATATAGGTTGGGCTCTTTAATTTTGTAGGGGAGACTCTATCCATTTCTTTTCCAAACTTGTATAACGCTTTTTGTTGATGTCAAAAGGAGGAGACTTATCCATGTTTATGTACATATATACATATTGACATATCCATATTTTATGCTCTCATACATATCATGCTCTCACATGTGTATTTAGGTATTCTGTTATGTTTAAATTTCACATTCTTTGGGGGTTTGTCATTATCAAAAAGGGAAAGATTTCAGTTTTGATGATGAACAAACCATATTTAATGATCACTTGATTTGTGTTTAGCCAAAGAACTTCAAAGCCCTTAAGGGTTCATTTGAAAGCTTCAAAGAAAAGGAATGGGATGGTGGATCAGTAAGTGTGGCTTGAAGAGATCATAGGATGGCATGAAGTAGTTTAAAGATGTCTAGAACAACTTGAAGATTCACGAATGACATGGACAAAGTCAAAGCAACTCAAGATCTTAGCATCGACTAGGTTTAGCATTTTTTTTATTTACATTCAAGTCAAAAATTTACCTCAAGTTTAATTGTTTAGAGTTTTTTATAGCATAGAGTTTTACAGGAAGCTCTTAACAAGGTTTTTCTAATTGAACCAAATGTTACGCTTCTAAACCAAATGACTAGTTAGGTCAAATTGAAGATTCAAAACTTCAGACCTATGCAAAATTGGACGATTGGTTGAGAACTAGACATCCGAATGGAGATTTAGGTTTTGGTTTATGAACTAGAACTGGACACCCAATTTGGAACTGGATGTCTAACTTGGATTTCAATTCTAATTTAGTTATCAAAATCGGATGACCAGTTAGAAACTAGATGACCGGCTAGGCTATGGGCCAATACTAATAAACTAGAACTGGTTGATCAATTATCTGAAGTGATCATCTGCTTCGGATTTTCTGTACAAACAATGGCTAATTTTTGACCGTTGGAGCAAACCTAGCCATGAGATCACACCCCCAATGGCTAGATTGGACCCCAAAGGTAGTTAAAGGGGTCTCTTTGAACAGTTTTTGTAATTTCTAATCTTTGTGAAAAAGATATTAAAGCCTTTTTAGCTTTTTAGCCTTTAAATTACTCTAAACTTTTTAATCTCAAACAAATTTTCATTACCCTTTCACTCAATCTTGAGAGATCTTTGTGTGAGTTTAATTTGTACAATTCTCTTCCAATTTTCACTTGTAATCCACTCCAAGGTTGTTTGGAGTGGTTGAGAAACTCAAGCTCTAAATTGGAGTTTATCTTATTGGTTGGTGTAAGAGGAAATGTAGGAGGTTCGCTTCACCAATGAAGTGACACTCTAGTAGAGAATTGAAGTCTTTAAGAGCGTGGCAAGGATCGTGGAGTAAGACTAATTAGTTTTCAAACTAAATTACATCTCAGTGCACACTTTCTTTACTCTATTTATATAATTACAATTGTGATTTATTGAGTTTTGAGTTTCGCTTGAAATTATTTTCGTTGATTGAATTAGTTTTAATTTTATCAAAAAATGTAATTATTTCTCAGAAGCCTAATTCACCTTCCCGCACCCCCTCTTAAGCAGTTTTTGTGCTTGCATAAGCATCTGTCATTGATTAAAGCAAGTCCCCATCTAAGTCAAGTCTTACTCAATCAGGTGCATGAAAGTAGGATAGTGGTGAGCATCAAAATATTTCCATTCCCTTCTTCATTTCATGTTATTTCATGATTATGAATTAAATTTGTAAATTGAGAATATGCCTTTTCTTAAGCCATTTACCCTTTCTAAAATTAATCAAATTATGCTTTTTTTTCTTTATGTCTCTATTTAATTAGCTAAAATTTTCACTATAGAAGGTTCCTGATAATTATTAGGGTAATTAACAATAGGAACTTGCATCTGTTGAAAGTCATATTCTCACAATTCTTAATTGTGCACTAAAACTCATCCTAAATTTTACTTGTTGTTTCGAAATTACTTCTCAGAGTCTTTAGCTATCCCTGGTGATCAATTTTGGCTCCACAAGAGGACTTTCGATTTCTGTAGAATTACTATCATGAAATATACATTTTTGCAGAAGAACTAGAATAGAAAAGGAGGAACTTTGATGCTAAGAGCTTTAATTTAATCTGGTTCAAACTGGGAGTGAATCATAGTGGAAAAACTTCTGGGTTCTTTTTTGTGTTAGATGGGTGTAAACTTCCTTTATTTTGTTGATATATTGTAATCATACGAAATACGTCATGACTCTAAATGAGCTTGTCATATGAAAGTGAACTTAATTTTTCTATGTAAATGTAGGCTTGATGCGCCACATAAAATAAATTTTAATTTGTCACATAAAAGTGAACTTAATCTTTATATAAATGTAGGCTTGATGCACCACATAAAATAGACTTTTAATTTACCATGTGAATATGGTTTTGATGTGCCACTCAAAATGGACTTTAATTTGCCAAATTGAAGTAGACTTAGTTTCACTACTTCCAAAAGTTGCTACTTTGGCTTCATCATGGTAGAGATAACATGCTTAATTTTGCTATCCTGGAAGATAATGTATTTGATTTTACTATTTTAGTGATTGATTTAACCAGTTCATAGGTGACATATTTTGGTTTCATCACTCATAAGGTGGAGTACTTGATTCCACCATTTTGGAGGTGTCAAGTTTAATTTCATCATATTGGTGGTGGTATATTTTTGTTTACCATCTTAGAGTAGACATGCTTGATTCTATCCCTTTGTAAGTAGTGCATTTTGTTCCACCATTAATAAGTAGCATATTTGATTTTACTACTATATAAGTGGTGTATTTAATGTCTTGGTCAAGACTTTCAAGACCTTCATCACTTTCAATTTAACGTACGAATTATGGGATAAAGGAAAGCGTCACATATATTAATTTCTTTGAAATTTCACAGCAACAGACATCTAAATTATTGATATAAATTTTTTTTAAGTATTAGAGAAGAAAATTTTACTTGTTCTAATATTTTGAGACGAAAAAAAATCTTTGATCATTTTTACATTTTTGCTGCCTCTGCTTTATGCCCCTTTTATGAACATTTGTTGATAGAAACTTGATTTTCCAATTTACAATCTTTTGATATTGAGAGAATGAAAATCTCGTTTGGTGTTAGCTTAATGAATTTGTGTTTTATTCCAAATGCTTAAACACCATGCTGTTGTTTATGCATTTGAATTAGAAAATATCTTACTTTATTTTTTCCATGTTTTTTATAAGATAACAAATTAATCTTTAATTGAGAATTCACCATAGATACTCAAAGAATATGCCCCCTATCCTCGTTATAAGCTTTTGGAAGAGAAACATTGCATATTCTCAAATACTTCAGCTATGAGAATTTCTCACTAGTATTATTTTCATTTTTACATGAAATAATAAAGGAGTATGGTATTTATTTTTGAGGACAATACCCAATTTTAATCTAAAGAAGTTTCACCTTTTTTTTCCGATAGATTAGAGTCTATGGAGGAGAGATCAAGGTCTAAAGGAGTTCTAATACTTAGGTCTCCTTCCATGGAGGAGAGAACAATGTCTCTCGTGTGCCAGCTCTAGAGAGGAAAGAAGAAGATTCGCTAATTTGTAGTGGTATGGGTATATATACCCAGTGGCTGATGCAGAGGGCCACTAGGTTAATTCATTGAGGACGTTGTATACCGATGATCACTTTACCTATCATGTAGCAGGAGGTGGACTAGAGGCTGTTAATGTGGGTGAGGAGCTCATTTTGTAAGACATGGGCAAGTTGTGTTCAGAATCCAGTGGTGTTAGGCTCGTTGTTTGTCATCCCTTCCCTATAATGCTAATTTTGTTATTTTCTTGTAATAATTAATTACTTGTGGAAATACCTTTTCCATTATCGAGCAAAGGGATGCCACTTTGACTCTCGCACTAGAACAAAGGGATCCATACCACCTGTCCGATCATGGTGATGTTTTGCCTGCTTTTGAGGAGCCACCTCATCGTTGCCCTAGACCAAGGCCTATAATTATTGTGCTGGAAATTTTTCTTGAATTGATTTATTAATTTCAATGGTATTTTATTTTTTCTTGAGGATTGATCTCAAATTGGGGCGTGTCTTAAAGTAACGTGTAATTCATCTTCTCTTCGGTTGCCATCTTGATCCATACCAGATCTTGAGATTAGAAGACACTTGAACATTGATGACACCATTGATAACCTCCAATGGTACCCTATAACAATCTATGATGATAAGGCTTATTATTCTTTACAAATCATAACAAAAACTCAGGTGAGAATCAAATAAGGAACCAATCCCAGAAAAACAATGGCCTTTGTCATGGCAGAGGCCTCCTATTAAAGATTCTTATCACCCATCTTCATGTTGTGCCTCATCGAGCCCTTCTTTCGAAATTTCCACATTGATTTTTTATGGATTTTCTTTGTTGCAAAAAATAATTTCATATGAGACATTGATTTATTCACTGCATAAGAATTGATCAACTCCAACAATGAAAATTCGAATGAGATTTTTTATGGACTTCGTCAGATTTAAATTGCAATCAGCTAGGAGCATAGTGGAATACTGTTCTGTATTAGATTGTGCAGATAGATAAGAAGGAATTTTTCATTGTGATACAATTTGGAAAAGCCTCAATAAAATAAACACGATGCACAACATTCCAATCAGGAAAACCCCAAATGCACCAAAGGATCCGGAATCACTTAAGTGACTAAGAGCGTGCAGGAATGACTTTATTGATATAACAAAGAAAGGCATACAAACAACCAGCTGCTATGCATGATCTCTAACGGAGCACTTCTTATTATAAAGCATAAGGGAATGGCGTTCCCATCAGTTGAACACTTGTCGAACTACAGCACACTTTATGATCATTCCTCCCTTCCAATTCTGATTGACAGTCTCTGTCATCGAGAAGTTGATCTCACCAGAGTCCGTTGCTTGGAATTCACCCACTTCCACGTTCTCCCACTGGTAGGGGCTTAGCTTGTTCAGCTTGGTTGGTTGTGTCTTGGTGTGTCCTGGATATTTGAGAGTGAGGGTTACCGGGGAGTCCCACCCGAAGGCCTTATCCCTCATCAGCACTACAAAGAACACCTTGTATGTCTTTCCGGACACAAAATTCTTCATGTCGAGCTTCCCGGACACATCAAACCAGCAGACCTTTAGAAGCTCAGCCACCTCGACATCTTTGTAGTCTTGGCTGCGTATATGTTTGAATAAAACATTTGGTAAGCATTGTGTACATTAATTGTGCTACTATACGGACAGACATCTAGTAGAGATAATTGTACCTTTCAAGTAGGAGCCAACGCCAAAGCCAATAA
The DNA here is from genome assembly GCA_005019695.1 of Trichopus zeylanicus subsp. travancoricus. Taxonomy (NCBI): domain Eukaryota; kingdom Viridiplantae; phylum Streptophyta; class Magnoliopsida; order Dioscoreales; family Dioscoreaceae; genus Trichopus; species Trichopus zeylanicus. The sequence continues at coordinate 56,419 of RXID01022276.1, read as the reverse complement.
GTGGGATCACTTCCCCATGTGATTGATAGGTCCCTCGGGTACACGAACACATCCTCATTCCGACCCTATATCACAAATAATTACAAAACTGGTCAGCAAACGGTAATAATTCCAAGATGTGCCAAATATTATTATACATATTTTTATGCATGCAGTGAATGAGAGGAAACTACAGATCATTAGAATTGTCGAAGCTGTTGTCTTAATAAAAGATCACTATTGAACTCAAGTGAGCAAGAAGAACAGACAAGTGAACTTGCCATTCTCTGTCTTTTGCCTGCTATACTCTCCTATTCCTACTTCTTCTTGGTTGTAGTTGCCGTCTGTGTGCTAGGTTGATGGGTTTACATAGACTAAGGAGACAACTACATTGTGCTTCGTTCGTATTGAAGAATGACTTGCTGCCAAACATTCAGAAATCAGAATATATTTTAGAAAGACTAAAGTAGTCAATCAATAACAAAATACCTTATCTATTCAATTACTTCACATGCTTTTGTGCAATAAGTTTGCTAAATAATGACTGCTTCATTGCTCGTCTTGTCCTAAACACTTCCAACCTCCAAATAAAAAATGACTTTTATAACGAAGGCCACAACAATGGTGAGGCAGATTTGAAATGGATTATCAGAAATTTCGTTAAAGAAAGACCAGATCTAGCAAGTTGGTAAAATCTTACTTGAACAAAGAACTCAGCAGTCATACTATAAGCTGAAAAATGTATATGGATATGCTTCTTGACTTATATGCGTCGAATGGGGTCCCCTTATAATCGCAAAAAAGGACATACGCCTTGTTCATAACCAACCTATATCAAAATGTTTTACCATCAGCCTACATATAGATCACCTCGATTGGTCTGGTGGTCATCGGCAAGTCGATAAGCTAGAGCAATAGCAGCAAACTCGCAAGCCAGACAGTATGGCAGATAAAAGGATGGCCGAGTTGCGCCCTTTTGGGGACATCCATGCGCAGTTTGACAATGGAGTGCACGTCCACAGAAAATCATACTTGGTTTGTTGCTTCCGTTCCCGCAATACCTTCCAGTTTTTGTATCCAAAATATAATCTCCATGTCCATTTGTTTGAGACTTTTCTACTTGTCATTCTTATTTGGGTGGCAAACTATCCGGCTTTGTATACCCCAGCAAATCTAAGTGTGATGGTATAATTCTTAATTTGTTTTCTCATCAGGTATTTAACGCGTCAACCGGCAGCAGTGACATCGACATCCATAGCCGCGTGGTGCCAGCAGGGGGCTTGTCAATCACTTGGGCGATGATCCCAGATACTGGCGCTGGTTGCTTCTCGAAAGGTAGGGATCTTGCTTTAAAGCCCTATTGCAATAGCACGCAGGACGTTTTCCTCATGTTATTACTAAATAGCATATATAATATGTCTTTCCCCAAGGGGGCAATGTGCACGCAGCGATGTTAGCATCGAGGTTGCAGAGCTACCAGACTTGTGCTGGATGGCGGTGATTGGGACTTACCAAATGAAGGACTTGAAGTCCGTGTACAAGTATGAAGTCCTGTTTGACATACTGCATGTTGAAGCACCCAAGAGGGCTCGAGCCTGCTGCCACCTTCAAGCTTGAAATTCCCGGTGAAGTTCAGGAAAGCATGCTTAGCCTGCAGAAACTGAAGCCAAAAGAATGGATATAAGTGAAGTCGGGGATTTCACAGCAAAGTCAGAAGGTGAGATACGGTTCTCGATGACTGGATATAAAGAGCTCAACTACAAAAGAGGTCTCATAATCACAGGAGTGACTAGCCAGTTTATATCTTAATCGAGGAACATTAACCGGGCAAACCCATGGCAGCCAACATTATTATGATTCAGTTGATTTGTATTTCAATTTGGTGTACCAAAAATATAAGGCAATGATGTTTCCTCTCCTTATGCAGAAGACTCTTAGTTCAAGAATGTGTTTTTTGGTTTCAAATAAAAAAGGTGCAGCAGCTACGATTCTATTTGCGATGTGTCTCATGAAGATTAGACAACTTTGAATTTATTTATTGTGGATTATGCATCTTTGTTTGTATATATCTGATGATAGGTCAAAGTGAAACAATCAGATTAATAAGTCAGTGGGAACTGAATCTAACACCGATCGCAGTTTGACACATTCAAGATGGGAACCGAATCCAACATCCATCGCAGTTCGACACATTTAAGATGGGAAATCACTTTGAATTCGAGCTGTGGAGAGTCCTCGTGTCACGAACTATGAATAGCCAGACTCATCTTAACACAAAAGCATGAGAAGCTTGGTGTTATTAACTGAAGGTCCCGAAAGGAAATTACACCGAGTTGTCATTTACTTTGGATACATCGGTGTGAGCAAGCAAAACTTGGATCATTATGGACTCTCATTCAGAAACAGACTCTAATAGATTTGAGATTCATACCTATTTGTTACAAATAATCTGGTTAGATTACAGTCCCAACTCACGAGATTCATATATGTTTTACACTCTACAAATACCATCATCTCTAATGAGTTTAGGAGTAATGCCTTTTTCTTTTTTCCATTATACTATGTGTATACACAATTGACTTGAGCGTCGGAATGATTGTAGCTAGAGAGCTCCCGGTGATCCCAATCAAAGACATTGTACCAAACCAATCATACAAATTGCTGCAACACATCGCAGGCCAGATACACCACAACACACAACATCATTCAAGCTACTATAAACCATTGGCAGTGTTTCCTCTTCGATATCAAGCCTCAAGGAATTATGGGAGGGGTGATCCCACCTATGACCTAGTTGATGAGACTACATATCTCCCACATGCTAGAGCCTCAACTAGAGATCCACAAGATACCCAAAAAGATACTATGGCATAAACAACTTAGGAAAGGTTTAGAACTCTTGATCATATGAGCCACATGAGGTAAAAAACTCCTTTGATCCCCGAGATTGCATATTCTCCAATTCAACTAAAGTTCCACAATCTTGCTATGAGGTATATGATAGTTCAAAAGACTTGATTAATCATGTCAGGACATTTAGAAATGCCATAATCTTGCAAAGTGTACGAGACTCTACCATGTGTAAGGCGTTTCCTATAACGCTACAAGGCCCAATCAGGGCTAGTACACTAGGCTCCTAAGGTACTCGGTTACCTACTTTGATGACTTAACCAACAGATTCATAAAATAATTTACTTCACTAGTACCTCGGCGAAAAGACTCCTCTACATTACTAACACTAAAACGAAAAGAGGGAGAGAACCTTAGGAAATATTTGGCTCATTTCGTGAAAGCTCAGTTGGAGATTATTGAGTTGAACAATTCCATTATCCTCACTATTACAGTCGATGAAATTCGACAAGATTGGATACCCTACGAAATGGCTTGTCAACCTCCTAAGAGCCAAACAGAGTTTATTGAAATAATCAAAGAGCACATCAACACTGAAGAAGTTATTTCATCTAAAAAGAAAAATAAAGGTAGTAGCACACCAAGGAAAGAACCTCGGGAAGTCAAACTCCCCAAATCAAAAAAGCCAAGGACCAAATATAAGGATCATCAACCTGAGTTCCAAACCTATACACCACTAAACAACTTGAGGTCTAAGGTCCTTGCCCAAATTGAACATCAAGAGCTCCTATGAAGGCCTCTACCAACTCGCAATACTCAATAGCATGTCGACAAATCAAAATGTTGGCGCTTTTATTGAAATTATCATCATGACATTGAAGAATGCAAACGCCTCAAAAATAAGATTGAAAGACTCATTAGAGAAAGACACCTTGGATAGTTTGTTCATCGAGGTTAGCAAATTGAAGAAGCTCAGACATGGAAACCTCATCGGCAAGGCTCCCCTCAAAGAAATCCCACTCCTAAATTGCATAATTCACCAGTTAAAGGTAGCCTAAATCTGATCTTAACATGCCATCCAACTCAGATTGACAACTCAGTGCTAACCTATAAATGTCAAATCATCACTGGGGGCACGAGGAGCAGAAGGAGGTAACAAAAATTCATCACCATGAAACCTATCACCATAAGCCCTAGCATTGAGATATAATATCTTCGGTGAAAAATATCGAGGGAATTTCAACACCACACAATGATGCATTGATAATATCAGTAATCTTGGATGGTTACACTACACAACGTATCTTGGTTGATGCAGGATGCTCGATAGATATTCTGTTCTCCCGAGCTTATGATCAGATGAAGACTAATCAAATGCCGGAACCGTATGTTAGGACACTCACTAGATTTATGGAGATTAAGACTCAACAAGTTCTAGCTGGAGTAGCCCCAATTCAAATTTTAGAGCTTCAATATTGGCCTCGGTGGTACTAAGCCTCTTTTTATAGACAGAAGCTCCCTTCTATGCCTCTAAAAATTTTCTATTCGCATGATGAAAGTATTTAGTGGTCTAAAAGACAAGTAGAAGGTTAGTAAAGACTTACATGCAAAAAGGGAGGACAATGAAGATTACCAAAGACTTACATCACTTAGGGCATTGACCCTGCTCATAAACAACTCTAAGACCGGTATCCTCACGATGTGAGAACTCAGATTGAAGGCTCCTTCAAACATATCTCCCTTGCCAACAAACTGTTTACCATGGTGCCTCATGGGGCTGGGCACAGTATACCAAGACTCATCCAGAGGAAGAATTGGAAGTGAATTGTTTACCTCTTGAGGCAACTCAGGCTCTAGAGGATTTTCCTTTGACAGCCCAACACCTTCAGAGGGATTCCCCTTGGGTGCTTTGATAAACTCACAATCTCCAGCGACCTTAGCTAGAGTCAATGGGGAAGGACCCATTGTCCTTTTCTTCTTCTTCCTCTCACTCTATGGAGGAGCCAAATTGCTGCCCTCACCAACTATGGGTGCTTCCTTTTTCTTTTTCTCCCTCCTCCTCAGGATTGGTGGTTCAAAAGGTTCCTCAATGCCTTCCTTAGTCTTCTTGAATTTTTGGGGAAGCTAAGGTAGAGTAACTCGAGGTGTGTTGGCTCATTGCTAAAGAGCCTTGTTCATGAAAATGACCTTGTCGAGACCTATGAGCAACAATAAGATAACCATGAGGTAAGAATTTGAAGAAACTAAAAAGCTTGAGGGTATGCAACATACTACGATCCTGAGCCACTGACAATCCAAGGCTACAGAGTTTCTTCTCGCTTGACCACTTTAGCTTAAACCTCATCATTTGTGTCTTGCCTGCCCAAGACACGAGAAGCTGACAAATTTTAGGAGATAAATTAGGAGGCTTTTGATGATCGGAAGGCACTCATCATTTACTTTGGAATCTCAAATCCTCCTTCAAAAACACCCTTAGCGGGTGAGCCTTCCAGAAATAGATCAAGGAGGGGTTAGCTCTGAAAAGGCATCGTATCTTCCTCGAACGAAATACCATCTTCCATCCTAGCCGATCTTCGACCAGCCAAAAACACATCCCAAAATAATTCTATTGTCAGGGTCACACCTTTTGTAGACATCAAGAATCAGAATGTGATGACAAACTTCATCATGTCAGGGAAGAGTTGATCTAGAGTGATGTCGAGATCAACAAACATATCCAAGGAGATTTTACCTATGGGATACCTCAATGCCCCTTCAAACATCTCCCAAAATATTGTGAACATATGGCCAAACTAGTCCTTAAGGGTGGAGCTATCCTTGTTAGAACCCCATACATCCACCCTATTGCCATTGGGAAAGCCAAAGACCTAAATGTGGTGTTCTACCTTCTTCTCCCGATGGGTTTGTTTAGTTATCCAGACTTGAATAGAGGGAAGACATGCATTATCTATCAAGGTAAGAAAGACTAAGGTCAGACTAATTAAAAACTGAGTCCCACCTTGGTATTAAAATTATCAAAACACTGAGCTATCATATGAATGGTTTGATGGAGTGAAAGTTTAGCCATTCGATGCATCTTATCATACAAACAAGCCCTGAAGATAAAGTTGCTTGCAAATTAGGGTGATCTAGGAGCATATAATGCCCAGATCGGATAAGGCATCCAAACCAAAAGGTAAGATAGTTCTCACCATAAATAAGGTTTACATGAAATAGAACTTAGCTCGTAGCTCTCTAGATAAGAAGGGCAACGAAGAAGGAGTACTAGAAGCATTGGCAGAAGAGATGCTCATGACTAGTTGAGCAATAGTGACCAATGCGGAGTCCCCATGAGCAAAATTAAGCACAATTACAGCTAAAATTGTGGTGGCTAGGGCTTGGGCTTAAAAAAAAAGAAGCTAAAAAGTTGAATCATTGCTCTCAAAATTGGTCTTTATAACCTCAAAGAGCCGCTCAATGTTTGATGCATAGAAGAATCCCAACAGTGTGGCACATCCCATGTCATTTCAAACCGAGGCACAATCTCGATGGGCACATGTTAAGCATCCAACTGAGATGCTGAACCCCTAGCCAACACCATGTTTCACTAGAGTAGCACTTCAGAAACATGCGAACTCCATTTTTAGGTGACTACATGTTACATTTATGAGGGGTTATTGTTCAACTTTCAAGGGATCACTAAGTATCTTGAGGGAACAACAACCTCTTAGTAACCCTATACACCAAGTCCTAGAAACACAATGTCTAGGCTTGAGGGGCACTAATGATACACCAAAGTGAACTAGTTGCGTGAAAGGATCAAAGGGAACCAAACCCAAGATTGATTGCGGGTTGGCACATCTGAGATGGGAAATCACCTTGAATTTGAGTTGTGGAGAGTCTCAAAAGGAAATTATACCGAGTTGCCATTTAGCTTGAATACCTCAGTGTGAGTAGGGAAGAGATCGGATCATTATGGTCTCTCATTCAAAAGGAGATCCCAAGGGATTTGGGATTCATAGCTATCTGTTACAAGTAATTTAACCATATTGTTGCCCCCAAATCACAAGATTTGGATATGCTCTACACTCTACAAATACCACCATCTCCAATAAGGTAAGGACAATTGCCCTTCTTTTCTCTTCACTATACTCTGCATACACACAACTAACTTGAGTGTCAGAGCAACCATTGCTAGAGAGCTCTCAGTGGTCCTCTTCATCCTTTCTTGTATTGCAGATTAGTGAAAGAGTAGCGTAATGGATCGATCTCGAGGAGCCTGAATTAAACCAAATTCAAACTAAACAACCTTTCAATATGTATGATGAAGTTCAATGAGAGGAAATGGATCTTTTGGGACTAGGATGGGTTATCAGGTAACCTCCCTTAAGTAAGATACTCCACAAATAGGTCTATCCAACTTGGTTCCTGAGTCATGGAATGGATCACAGAGGTGATGTCAAAACTCAAGAGCACAAGATTTCCACATATATTGTGTGAGTTCATCCAGGATGAGTTATGGATAGTAAGTGAGTTAGGGAGTTTGCATTTATGTTCTTTTCACAAGAGATTTGCATGACTTTTAGTGACTGGAACATCTGCATAACTGATCATACCTCAACTAGATACCCTTCCATCATGATATCTCAAGCTTTGTAAGGACCATTGACTTGACTAGTTACCAGCTGTAAGTCACTGAGGAGTTGAATCTTCTATGCTACTATAGCTCAGGTGTCCTAAAATCCCGGCAACACAATCTTGTATTCAGCCACATTATTCAAGGCTTTGAACTTGAACCTCTATGAGTATTCTTCCACTTCCCCATCAGGGTTGATCAACACTGCCCCCATGCTGCTCTAGCTTCACAAGAGGGCCTATCAATGTAAACTTTGTTGCCCTTTGTAGTTTGGATGATAAACAAACTTTGTATTTGATATCTATTTGAGTTGTATTTTAGCCAAAGTGTATTAAAGCTCTCAAGGGAATATTCAAAAACTTCAAGGAAAATAAAGCACAATGGTGGATCAGCAAACATGACTTGAGGAGATCAAAGGATGGCTTAGAAAGCATGAAGGTGTCTACAATAATTTGAAGATTCAAGGATGGCATGAATATAGTCAATGCAACTCAAGAACCCAACATCGACTAGGTTTAGATTTTTATTTGTTTTAGTTGAGTCGATGATTTATCTCAAGATTAATAGTTTAGAGCTTTTTTATTAGCATTCAAACTCATCTTAAAATACCAGCACTAGCCTACTATTTTATCCAAGATAAGTTATGAGAAGATGTCAAACAAGGGGACTAAAGTTATAGTAAAATAATAGTTTTTTTGTTAACTTTAGATGCCCAAACCTCAGGATTTAAATGCCTAACTCTAGTAGAAATAGCTCTAGGATTACTAATAGCTTTGAAGGCCCTAATACTTAGGTTCAGATGCCTAAAGATCAGAGACTGTAAACTTCAGTTTTCTCAGTTTTCAAGGATTGGTCATTCGATATAGTTTTTGATCACCCAAACTTGATGATTGATCCAAACCCATAATACTTGCTTAACAACTAGTTAATTTTGATTATTGGAGTGACGCTAGTTACGAGATTTCACCCCTAATGGCTAGTCTTGAGCCATAAGGTATAAATAGACATGGTTGGGCTTCTCTAAACAAGGTTTAACAACTTCATACTCATTGAGAGAATAGATCAAAAGCACACACCCCACAACACACACCCCCCACCCCCCAGTGCTTATAGTCCAAGAATGCTCAAAACCTTTAATTTCAAAATAAATCTTCCATGCCCTTGTTCTTATCATGAGAGAACTTATAGTGAGATTAAATAATATCATATTTATCTATTTCTACTTATAAATACTCTTAAGTTATTAGGAGTGTGAGTGTACAAAATCTTCAATGTGGAGTAGATCTTCTCAATGGAAACAAAATTATTTGTATAGGTGTGGCTTCACCCTAAGGAAGCAACAGACTCGGCTTCACCTAAAGAAAGTGACACTCCAGTTTAGAGTTTGATGTAAAGGCTTGCCTTCACCTCAAGAAATGACATCACTCAAGACAAGGCCCATGGAGTAGGAGTACTTGGTCTTCAAACCATATAAATCATAGTGCATTCACTTCTTATCTTGCTTTACATTATTGCACTTAAGATTGATTGAAATTTGTGTGATTTACTTAAGTTCCATGAGTAATTATCTTGCTGTATTCAATTGGGGATTTGATCTTCTTCTATATTGTATTTTATATTTCAAAATCTATTTCCTTTCCCCTCTCAAAGGTTGTCAAGCTGAGCTAACAAACTTTTCATAGCAGGGACTTGTCTTCACCTTGGGCTGAGGTTCCCACCTCCATAGGATATTGGCAAGAACTTGAGATTTTATAGCTGACTCTAGTTCGAAGTGTATATCAATTTGTCCACATTATATAACCTACTTAAGTAACCTCTTGGAGCTCTCCGAGTTTTGATGTGCTTGACAAAAGTAGTAGCTCATCAAGATGCAAATTAATGGGCTTGGAAATACTAGTGAAGCTTGTGGAAAGAGATTTAGTGCAGTCTAGTTTTTCCATGATGGGGTACTATATCTCTATCCCTTTCAAGACATAATTGACATAATATACAGAGTGTTGAATGCCAGCTTTGCTACTCACTAGAATTGAGGTCACAGCATTGTCCCCCAACTAAGACGTACAAGTAGAGCATCTCTTGGGGGCTTAGTTTTACGAGTAGGGGATGGGGTGACTAGATACTTATTCAATGCATCAAGACCATGTTCACTAGTATTGTTCCACTCGAAGTTCTACTTCTTTCTCAATGCCCTAAAGCATGGAATGCATTTATCCTCAAACTTCAATAGGAAGTGATTAAGGGTTGCAGATCTTTCAATAAGGCATTGTAGCTACCATGCCCTAAGCTTAAGACATGATGGACTCCTTATATCTGCCTACTCAACAAATACAAGGTTTATCCCATATAAGATCATATCAATTTACCTAACATATAAAGATTCCAACAATTTCACAATATTTTTTGCATTTGTAAAATATTAATACTTAAGTCTTTAATCAATTAGTGGATCAACAATATGAGAATAACTAGTTAATTCATGACATTCAAAAGAACCAAATAATTAACAATCAATTTTTCATGACATCATTCTAATATTAAAATAAAATTGGCAAATCATCACTCATCCCAAACTCCGTGCTGATATCTAGGATTAGAACCTTTAAGAGAATAAGTGATCTCATGCTAAGGTAATATTTCATATATATTGTATGTAGTTTCAAGATTAAGTTCAAAGCAATATCAAATCCTTTCAAAACTTCAAAACAAGCAAGCTTGACAAGAACAAAATGTCTAAATTCATGAAACAAGGATCATTTAGATAGTTGCAAATCAAGACATGAATATTATGATTAGTGTCTCCTAAATGAAACAATGGGTTTATACACAATTAGTGACCTAAATCATATACAAGTTGGCATACTTAAAGCTAGTAACTCCAATAAGAATTTGGAATACCCCATGAAAGGGGTCTTATGAGAAATATGTTGCTACTATGATGCTTGCAGGTGGTAGCAAAACCAATTTCTTACAAGAAAATAAGTACATATCCATATGGCGATTGTTAATCTGAATTGCTCAGCCAGAAAGGAATGAAGTATAAGATGACACAATCAAATACAAATTGTAACACTAGGATCCATGAAATCTTTACAAATTTGGAAATTCCAAAGCATGTATGCATGCATATTTTTTCAGTTCAAAATACATAAATCTAAGCAAATTTCAGAAGGTAAATAACCTTTTTATAAATTCACATATATTGTTTTCATGTTTTAAGACAAATAAACATAACATAAATGCAAAGCTAGGTATAACCCTCTCATAAGGCCTTAAAATGTCAAGAGGCAATTCACAATATATAGCATATATTCATAATTAATGATTATCTAAAGATACAAAATTACAAATTAGATTGCTAAGTTAACATTAGTAGGAGTGACCACTCACTCACCTTAAGAAGTCATGACAAGCACAAGGAACTAGCTCAAACTTCACCACCTAAACCTGAAGCATAAAAGTTGAATAACACATTTACATTAAAAAAATTATGAGACCAAATTATCTAATAATGTTAAATTAATTACTTACCTAGCCAATCCCTTCAACTTTCTACATATTCTTGATGCATTACACAAGACTCAATTAATAATACATGTCACAACGGGCTCATTTTGATAGCACATTCAATGCTCCAATAATCCCAAGGTCAAAGCTTGTAACATGTATAATTGAACTCCAACCCATAGACTTGAGTTTCTTACAATTTTGGGATGAAATCAAGCTAGGTGGAAATAGAGCACAGAAGCATTCTAATATTGGTAACAATATCCAAAGCATGCTTGAAAATCATGACTTTAAGATGATCAAATTAACATGTAGAGATCTACAGATCAAGATAATCCAAAAATTTCTAATATTGTCTTAGGTTGTTGGAGACCTTCTTGAGGTGAAAATTTGAACCTTATCCCCTCTTTTGTTATTGCTTAGCTCATTGTCAAAACCCTAGAGCTTCTCTTGAACATGGTCTCTGAACTCCACTATTGAACTTGGATCTAAGGACTAAGTTTGGTAGGTCTTCTCAAAATTGCCACAACCGTAGTAGATGGTCTCGGTTAATTTGGTCGTTGATCAATTGTAGATGTATTCCGCTTGAGATGTCACTAGGGAGTCCTTGTTACTATATTATGAGGAGGAGCTCTAGTACACCAAGCCTCAATGACATTAGTGGAGCTCCCACGGGGATGACCCCCTAACATTGCTTCTCTCCCCTAGCTATGGATGAGTGAGGCTATACTAACATGGTTTCAAATCAGATCTCACTGGAGGATTGTCAATACAAACCTCGATGAAAGCACAATTTGTTGTAACATAAGATAATCTAGAAGAGTTGTTGAGGATGAGTCTGACCAAATGAGTCCACTCGAAGCTCTAAGAACACTGTGTCACTATAAAACTAGCAAAACTTGGTTGTCGATGGTGGTCCAATGGAAACCTCTCCAAACCTCTCCAATGGTCAAGTTAGGTAACAATTCTAAGAATGAATTAATGATGCTTCTCTACAAAATTGATAGAGGGATCTCACCAAATCGGTGAATGTGAGGGCTTATATACCTCTATGTGAGCTGGTAATTTGGCATGGATGATATAGTAGTTTTGTTATTTAACTCTAGTGTTCATGATCCCTACCATTTGTTATGTAGTGGGAGGTGGAGTAAGCAATGGAGCGAGCCGCCATTGGCTGTGCTCCTAGGGCTATTTTCCTAAAGGCCTATGGCAATTCACTATGGAAACCAAGTTGTGAAAACTTAAGCAGGATCATTGAATAGTGGAATGGCTGAAGCACTACATAGTTCTTACTTTTAGAGGCTTGGCCAAACTTCAGAGGTTCAGTTGTTGCTCTAGGGATTTGGCTTTGGTGTATTTTGATAATCCCTATGGTGGCATGGTTGTACAAAAGTAGATGTGCTTTGATAGCTAAATTCTAGATCTAATCAAGGTCTGGAGACTTGGTTAGACCTTTTTGCTCATTGGTTGACTTGCCGGCTTGAGATTATGAGTCCTGGAAAGGCAACTAAACTTCAAGAGCTTGGATGAACTTTGTTGATTCTAGTCATAGTCTGGTGCTTTAGTTGAGAGGGTATGTGGTTTGGTGTGGATTTTAGATTTGGCCAAAATAGGTATAGGTTCTAGAAATCTGATTTAAAGTATCTAAGTTCCTACATACACATCATAAAGGAAGATAAGAATTAGTTTCTCACGATAGTGTAAAGATTATTCATATTAGCTCAAGAATCACATAACCATAAAAGAAGAAGAAGAACAAAATGGTTGGCAATTTTAGATTTATGAGAAGTTGGAGAAAATTAAGAAGAGTTATCATAAGGAATAACGTTTTATATAAATAAATTCCTTTGGATATAACTAGCTAGAACTAAGACAAACAATCTTCTTACATCAATATAGAATTTCATAAAGTTCACTTTAATAATTAAGTGCTTGTGTAGGTCTTTAGTTGGAAGAAGAAGAGGAGATGCAACAACCATAGGGGGGAATCATAGTTGCAACAACCAGCATTTTGGTGGCAGCCCACCTATGCAGTTCCTCTACTTTCTCCTATTGTTGCTTCCACTCTATGTCTCATGTCCTCTCTGCTCCTATTGTATTCTCCTAATTTTGTTAAGTTTCACCACACTACAAGATGTTCATGTATATTTTCTTAATAGATCAAATAAATGATAACTTTTGCATGTAATTCTTCTTTAAACTCGTGTTCAAATGTCTTGGGTATTTTTCCTTTGATTATGCACTAGGTATAGAGATTCTACATCTATTGTGGGATATCTCCAACCTATGGTAGCAGTTGGAGTGCTTCACACCATCTGAAAGCCTGGGAACACCTTACCATAGGATGGCACAATGTTCTAAATAAGGAATGGCACACCCCGAGGTGTAGAGTTTTCATAGTTTGATGCTGAGGTCATGCTACCATGCAAGTTGGCACTAAGGTCACATAGTCATGTAGGTCAGCGTGGGATCCATTCTCTTGACTATTGTTGCAGCCTTTATTGATGGAGGCCTAAGAGGTTATAGAGTCATGCTACAGGAATGATGTTAAAACTAAGAGAAAACTACACAATATGGAGGTTTACCTTGGCAAGATAAGAGTTGAGCAATGGGATAGCCAATCTTCATTGTCATGGAACCTACTCATTGTTGGCATGGAAGCCAATTTGTAGTGGTGTATCTTTGGTAGCATGGAAGATAGGTGTGATATTATAGCTTGATTAAGTGGTGTGGAATCCATGTGTGGTGTGGTAGTTGGCTTGAATGGCATGGTAGCTAGGTGTAGTATGGCAATCGGCTTGAGTAGCATGGTATCTACTCTTCATTAAGCCAATATTAGGTAACACTGGAACCCTACAAAACTAGTGTTTGGATGTACCACATGTATTTTTTTGGTAAAATATTTTTAAGTTATCTAGATGCTAGCTTGTGGATTGGAAATGCCTCCTGGATGTTCCAAGGGGTATGATCCTAGACTTGTAAATTTAGTTACTTTCTAGGGACCCTCCAAATTGGAACTAGTAGTTCCACACTTTCTTCTTCCAGTATCTTGCTACTCTCTATCGGTAGGAGGCCATGCAAAGTCGAGAGGCCTCCCTTAGATCTGGAAGGAGGTCCCGATTTGCTCTCAAGTTTTCCTTATTTTGTTTGGTATTATAGTGATGTGCTCTAGCAGCAATACCCCGATGTCTACTTGGATGATTATTTTAAATTTGAATGCTAACCTAAATGGGGTATCTTAAGTTGGGGTCCATTTGGTTGTGTAGTACACCTGAAATACATTGTGTAGGTGTCTTACTCATAACTAACCAAGCTCTTCAAGCCTCTTCTAGATGCCTTACTAGAAAGCTTGATTGGTCACTCAGGTGAGCCTATTGGCATAAGGGTGAACCACCAAGGTTAACTTCTACTGGATGTGAAAGTTAGTGCAAAATGAGTGGAACCTGGCATTGTTAAATTGCCTATAATTTTTTGCGACAAGTGAATAAGGTATACCATAAAAATAGATGATGTTGCATTAGAAGAAATCTTTTATCCATTATTTAGTGAATGATTTTACCTTGACCCATTTTCTGAAGTAATCAATAGCCACTATTAGAAACTTCTACTATCTTGAGGCTGAGGGGGATGGTCCTATGAGTCCATGCCATGATGAGATGTTAAGTTACTGTCAAATTTACTGCCATTATGTGCATAACCAGAATGTGTAGCTACACTATTCACATTGCTTAGGTATTCTTCTTCCATGTACATGGTCAGGCAATAGTAACCTTTCCTCAGGAGCTTGTAGGCCAATGTACATCCTCTTGCTTGACATCTACATATACCTTTATGTACCTCTTGGATGGCATAATTAGTATCAGTTGAGTCGAGGCAATGAAGTAGCAATTGGATCATTGATCATAGGTATAACCAATTCCCCTCCAAAAGCACATAAATGAGTGGTTATTTCTAGATGTGGCAAACCTTTTTTGGATTGTAGGGTAGTTTCCCATCCTTTAAGAAGGTGAAGAAAGGGGTCCATCCAGATGGGCTCATTCTCAATGCAGTAGGTGACTTCTTATGGCTCCTCGATGATTGGGCAGCTAAGCAACTCCACTGTCATCCTGCATTCTCTCATTG
Source organism: Trichopus zeylanicus subsp. travancoricus (assembly GCA_005019695.1). NCBI lineage: Eukaryota > Viridiplantae > Streptophyta > Magnoliopsida > Dioscoreales > Dioscoreaceae > Trichopus > Trichopus zeylanicus. The sequence goes on along the minus strand of RXID01022276.1, from coordinate 41,349 downwards.
CCTCCATAATGGAAGTAAAATGTGCAAGGGCATGCATCAACTTCAAAGTTCTTCCCCCTAGAAAAATGAGAATATTATCTCTATTATACATGAGGTCAGCTCAACTCCTTGACCTTCAACAAATATCTAGTGAGGAGTGGATCCCTAGCTTCTTATTCAGCAAGCACTTGGCTGACAATGAGATGGGAGTCAAGGATGACATGGCCAACAAACCAAAGGTTGAGCACCATTACTTCATACTCAGCCACATTATTGGAGGTTGGGAAGTCCAACCTAATGGAGTACTTTGCCACCTCCTTTCTGGTAGATGTCAACACAATACTGGTTCTTCTCCCCTTTTCACAAGATAGTATGTCAACTTATAGGTGCCATTATTTGTGGAGAAAGATCTTCAGGCCTAAGAGTTGTCCCCTTATTGATGATCTATGTGAGGGCCAAGGATTTATGGTAGTGTGAGGTTTATACAAATGTCAAACTAACTCGGCTCAACCATCTACTTCAATAGTTGCTTTGAGTTTTTGAGCTTTTGGAGGGCTTGCCTCAGTAGTTGGTTAGTGAGGACTTTGACATTGTGGGCCTAAAAGTTGGGATAGATCATGTGAGAGGAGGTCAAAACAACATAATCCAACATGTCCACTAAGGGCTACCAAGAATATATGCTACAAAGTTCATGACTCACATAAGAAATGGGGCTTTTCTTCCCCTCCCCTGATTACTTACAAGAATGGTGCTCAAGGCTGATGAGCTTGCTCTCATTTATAGGTACAACAAGGTTTCACTAGGTTCTGGCATCATAAGAAGTGGAGGCATGGTAAGATACTCCTTTAGTTGGGAGAAGGCCCTTGTTGTATTCTTCATCCAAGTGAAGTCCTCTTCTTCTTCGAAGCCTTAAAAAATGGATAAATTGCTCAAAATTGAAGAGAAAGAAGGAGACTACTGCCACTCTAACAATAAGTGTCAAGACTGTCATAAGGGTTGTGAGGGGCTCCATATTAACTATAGCTTTTATCTTCTCCATACTCATCTCTATGTTGTTGTTCAAGCCAATGAAGCCCAAGAACTTCCTTGAAGCAACTCTAAATATGAATATCTCTTTGTTGAGCTTGTTGTACTATCTCAGAGGGTTTCAAAGGTTTCCTTCTAGTCTTGGACATGTCCACCTACTAGAATGCTTTTGATGAGCATATCTTCAACATATATTCCCATGTTCAAACCCAAATCTAGTTAGAAACCTTTGTCCACCATCCTTTGCTAGGGAGGGAACCACCACCATGTTGGCTCTTCTATGCTCCAAGACATTGCTCTAATTGACTAGCAAAATAAATAAGTTGCCTATTTGAGGATTTTTGGTGGAGACCACTTCAACACTCAAATTAGAGATGCTCTAGATGGTTTTCCCACTATGAAATCCTTAAATATCTCACTTTCTTTAATAAGAAGAAAGAATGACTCACAACATTGTGTCTAAAGGCGTTAGAGTTTATATACCCTATGGAAAATTCATAATTTGGAGGAGAGACTAGGGGAATTTGAGTCAATTTAGTAGAGAGCCTAAATGCCCATGATCTCTTAGCTTGTCATGTAGTGGGAGGTGGAGAAAATCATAGCATAAGAAGTCATTATCATGATGAGGAGCCACTTTCAAGATGATTTGGGTGAGTTCATTTGAGAAGAGATAAGATTTAATTCTTCAACTATGCACTTTATCTCTTTGAGAAAACCCCATGGATGCATTGTGGGAGCTCTCTGATTGACTATCAAGTTGCCAAAACATCTTGAATTGGATAGCATCTCAAATGGTAGGTAATAATACCATGACTCAAGGTCTCAAATTAGCCAGATGAATCTATTCACACTAATAGAGTGTGTCCTTGATATGGAGACCCAGCTTTGTGTTGAATTGGAGATTTGGTAAATATGTGAGCATCAACCTCCCCGACTTTGTTTAGTTTTGATGCAATGAAGTTGAGCTGCAGGATTCCAAATCCAACTTGTTCATCCCTCTCATGTTTGTGGGGCCTCTATCACAAGATCAATTTTGTGGGATCTAAGCCATTACCATCTCAAGTCCAAAATTTGAATCATGAGTCTCTTCTAGTGAAATCATGGTTGTTTGTTTTGTAGCCTATGAAGTCTTGCTATATGATTTACCACCACTTTTAGTTCCCAATTTCATTCTCATTCCTTAAATGGTGGTAGCTAGAGTTTTTGAATTCTAGCTGCTTTACCTTTTTTTTTGCAATGTATGTAGGAGTCTTTCTCAAATAGATGCATGACATGCTTTTGAATCCCTCCTTTATCTTCTACATATTTTTACCATAATGATGGGGGTTTTCCCCTCATCTTTTCATTGGTGTCCATGGTGATTGGCCAAAGAAGAAGAAGAAGCTCTTCATCCAAACGTGCTAATAAAGCCTACATGTTTATTCTATTCTCCTCTTCTTCTTTTTTTTCTTTGGAATGGATTTTAGTTCTTGAGTTGCTAATTTTTGGGGTTCCAAACTTCAATTCCTCTTGCTCAATCTACATATCTCATCACCCTACCATTATTGTTAGACTTTGATGATTTCCACCTCATCAATGCTGCCCTTGAAGGGATGGTTTTCATTCCTCAAAAAGGCTACCCCGATGTTTTTGTCCAAGCCTACTCAAGCTTGGGCTCGTCCAAGAATACAAAAGAAGGTGTTGGTCTCTAACCCCAAATAATCTGACAATTGCATGTTGGAAGAGACTCCATCACCGCCCCCCCCCCCCCCCCCCCCCCCCCCCCAACCCCCCACCCCACCATTTTTGTGAGGAGATCCATTGATCCGGTTCAAAGAGGTATACAAAGGAGACATGCACTCCTATTTCTCTACCAAATTTCTCTCCTAGGGAAGCTAGTGTTGGACAGCATGAGCCCAACCTTCAAAGACTATCCCATGAGAAACTTGCTACTTTGTTTGTTGACTGCCAAGAAATTGTAAGTGTTGGCATCCTCACATGTTTGCTTCTTACACTGAGCATTGATTATTTCTCATCATATATGGGTGATAATATTCAAGGTCACTTATCATCTCTTGAGTCTTCAATATGAAGCAGCATAGACCATCAAAGCAAAAGCAAAGGACTTATATAGACTTGAGTAAGCCAAGGCATATGGGACTTGATTAAAGAGAAAACTCCAAGTGGTCCACTCTAATCTTCAAAAAGCTTTAATTTATGAGCCATACTCTGATCTTCAAAAGCTTCAATTTATGAGATCATCACTCAGAAAGTAAAGGCCTCAAAGGCTTATGTTGATAAGGTATTTGCTAAGGAAAAGGCTACCCAAGTGGTGGAGGAATTTCATCTTAGTGATGAGTTCCAAAGAAATCTTGATGAAACTATGATGGAAGCATTAAAGACAAACTAGATTTCAACCTCTGTGCATTGGTAGCTAGTTGAATAAAGAGCCATTGGAATACTTCAAGGGTATGCCTATTGCAGATAAGATTATCCTAATCACTACTATGAGCCAGACTATGATGCTTATGGTGACCATTTTCTTAATGTCATCAATGAAGAGTTAATGAAGCAACTTATGGCCCTCTATTCCTTAAAGGGAAGAGCTTGAGAGAAGGAGCACAACACAACTTAGGTGTGAGTGCTAAGCTAGTGCCCATTGATTGGACCAAAATCTTGGCTAGAAGTCCTACATATGGCTAGGCCTCTAACAATGCCTCCTGCATTTGAGTTTTCTTTTCAACTTTGTTTCCTTCTTTGTAATACACAAACTTGGGGAGTCGAGTCACCTAGTCTTGTAATAGCTCCTCTAAATTATGTTTTCAATAAAATAAAGTTTTTGTTTTTCTCTTTTACTAGACTTTGAATCTAAGTTTCAAGCTTTCATCTTCTATCATCGTAATAAATTGATATTTAGTTGTAGCCTATAAAAGGGTTCACCTACCTTAGAATGATGTTTCCCTCAGGTTAATATACCCTCTCATCTTTTTTTCCAATATTTGAATCATGTGTATATAATAGACTATAACTAGGGTTTGGGGAATTCTATAATAGTGTTAATAGTGTCAAAAATTATTAATCATTTTCGAAGATGAGAATTACATGAATGGCTACCCACCAATGTAGTCCAAGGACAGTAGCTCATCATAGCTAAGCATAAGATTTGTAGCTATGCCTTCATTCAAGCATTAGACATGCAAACCATTATTCTAGGCTGGATGTTAAGCATGTAGCTTGCAACTCTGGTCTTTGTTTAGATTTCAAAGTGTAGCTTCTAACTTTGGTATTTGTTTAGGCATCAAGCATTTAGCTTGTAACTCTAGGCAAAGTGTCAGACGCCTAGTCTTTGTCTGGATGTCTTGCATGTAGCTTGTAACTTTGATCTTCATCTAGATATCATGTGCAAGCTTATAACTCTAGGTTAGATGTCAAGCATGTAGCTTATAACTCCAGTCTTTGTCTAGGCATCAAGCATGTGGCTTTTAACACCAATTTTTATCTAGGTGTAAAGTTCATAGCTTATAAATTTGAGCTAGGCATCAAGCATGTAGCTTGTAACTCTATTCTTAATTCCGTCATCTAATGGCTTATAACTTTAGGCCAAGTGTCAAGTGCATGGCTTGTAACTATGGTCTATGTCTGGGCATCAAACACATAGCTTGTAACTCCAATCTAGGTGTCAAGCATGTAGCTTGTAATTTGACAATGGACTATAATGAGAGTTAGTAGCAAGACAAAATAATAGTTTCATTTCATTAATTAAACTTAAGCAAACTATTTACATACCATGTTCTTGTAAGAAGTGTGTCATCTCCATGCTAGAGTTTATATGTGCTTTTGCCTACATAACCAATGACCATATATGGTCCTTCCCAATTTGAGGTGAGTTTTATGGTGGCTCAATTACTAATGTCAATTTTGTGTAGAACTAAGTCCCTAATTTGCAAGGATTGATGGCAAACTCAGCTTTGATAATAATGTACTTCATGTTATTGATAGGTTGCAACTCAAGCTCTAGATCAAGCTTCCATCAATAGATCTTTCTTTGCTTGGAGGGTCTCCTTTACCTAAGGATCTTATGCTTTAATTTTAGGTGTGGGAATTTGCATTTCCTTAGGGATTGCCTCCACCCCATAGGTTAACATGAAAGAGGACTCCCCTATTATTCACCTAGGGGTGGTTTGATATGAGCAAAGGAGGTGTGACAACTCTCCTACCCATGCTCCTTTTACACTCTTTATGTGCTTCTTTAGTCCTTGTAGAATGGTTCAGTTTATTACTTCAACAAGTTTATTGGCATGTGGGTGAGCTACTGTAGTGAATTTTTCTTCATCTTTAATTCCTCACAGAGCTCCTAGAAATTTTCGCCATCAAACTATTTCCCATTATCAATGACTAGTACCTTTTGGACCCCCACAACTATAGATTATGTTCTACCAAAAGAATTTCTTGATTTTATGCATGACAATAGCAGTGAGAGCTTAGGTTTTGACCTACTTAGCAACTAGTAGAAATTTCCTTTGTCCCATTGCTAGTGGGAAAGGCCCCAGAATTTTCATCCTCCATTGATCGAAGGGCCATGGGCATTGAGTTTGTTAGAAATCAATTGTTGAGGCTTGGTGCAAGGGGGCATGGAGCTCACACTTCTCACAATTGAGTAGTATAGTCTATTGCCTCTTTTATTATATTGGGCCAATAATAGTCCTGATGCAATGATTTATGTGCTAGGACTTGGGCACCTACATGTCCCCCGCATATGCCTTCATGCACTTCTTATAGCACATAAGTTGTCTTTGTGGGGATCAAGAACCTAAGTAGTTGATGGATCAAAGATCTCTTATACAACCTTTCCTCCTAGAAGATGAAACAAGGGAGAGTTACTTAAGTTTTCAAGCTTCAACAAGGTCTTTAGGAAACATCCCGTGCATGAGGTATTCCATCAAGCAATCAATCCAACTTGATCCATTTGTAGTTCCATTAACTTTGGCTAAGCTATCATGACTCAGAGAACACAACATTTTAACATAGACTATATGAGTGTGTCTAGGATGAGTTGTTAAGCCAATGAATACACTTCTATGTTCCTTGGTAGGAACCTGCTTGACCTTGATGGATTTGAAGGTTTGCATAGCTACCCTACTTCAACAAGGTATCCCTTCAATGTTGTGCCTCAAACTTCATAGAGATCATTAATTTGATTAGTCACTAATTGTAAGTTACTGAAGAGTTGAAGTCTCCAAACCCAATGTCTCTTGCCAACTAAAGTTGGAATAGTATGGTCTCATACTCTGCCACTCCCCCTCTTAAAGGAGGATTCATGACATAGACTTTCCATGATAGAGATTCATCCTACTCTTGAGGCTGGGTTCCGGTCTCCACAAGAAAGTCAACAAGCACTTGTGCCTTAATGCCTACTCGAGCTTCAAATTGTATGTCAAATTATCCTAACTCCACATCCCACTTAAGTAGCCTACCCAAACTTTTTGGTTTTTGCAATGCTTGATGAAGTGGATAAATGATTAATATATGCACAAAATGGGCTTGGATACAGGCAAAGTTTGCAAAAGAAAATGATTAAGGTGTAGGTTAGCTTTTCCATAATGGGTTATTATATTTTAGCTCTTATTAATACATGGCTCATATATTACACAACATACTGCTTCCCCTCACAATTCCTCACCAATACTAAACTCAGAAAGTGATATTTAACTAATAGGTAGAGGTAGATATACAGAACTTTGTAGGTGTTCATTTTTACAAATAGCGGAGCAATGACTAGGTATTCTTTCAAAGCATTCAAAGCCCTATCTCTTCCATAATGCTTTGACAAAGGATAAACATCATTCTTTAGACTTTGATAAGAAATGGTTGAGGGCCACTATTCTCCCGTTAAGATCTTGCAACTCCTTAACTGAAGTGGGGGGCTTCATTTCCAACATTACTTTGATCTTCTTAGAATTTGCTTCAATCCCACATTCAAAAACCATGTATCTTAGGAATTTTCCCATAGATACCCAAAATAGCATTTGTTTGGGCTCAATTTCATTCTATATTTGCATAGGATGCTGAATGCTTCTCAAAGGTTCACCACATGATCCAAATTTTGGATGTTCTTTACTAGCATATCATCTGCATAAGCCTACATATTCCTTCCAATTTGTAGCTTGAAAACTCATTTACCATCCTATAATATATTACCCCTACATTTTTTAGTCCAAAAGGCATAACTTTATAACATAATGCATCTTGATCTAACAGTATCCTAAGAAAAAGTCAAGGAAGCTCGAAAGTTGGTGATAAAGGAGGTTGTTTGTTAATTTTTAGGATGCATCTTGATCAAATGGTATCCTAAGAAAGCATCAAGGAAGCTCAAAAAGTAGTGTTTGGTGGTAGAATCTACCAATTTTATCAATCATAGGAAGTGAATAGTTATCTTTGGTGTATGCCTTATTGAGGTCAGCGAAGTCCACACACATTCTTCATTTGTCATTGACTTTTAACCATGATAACATTGGCCAACCATTTTGGATACTAGACTTCTTATATGAATCATGCATGCAAAAGCTTTTCCATTTCTTTGGTTATTGCCTTTTGTCACTTTGGTGTGAAATGACACTTTTCTTACTTCATGGGCTTTAATCCTTCTACAATATATAGCTTGTGTTCTACAACTCATGGATAAATCCCTAGAAGGTCATCTGGAGACAAATAAAAAACATTTTAGTTATCCCTCAAGAGTTCATAGAGCTTAGTGAGGATGGGATTCGATAACTTGGCTCCAACCTTATTATTGAGACTAGTGGCTTCATCCAACACTAATGCTTAACAACTACTCCATGACCTCTAGTCTTCTTACATTGCACTCTTCAACCATTTCCTTGCCCTTTGACCTTTGCTCTTTCCAATGGGCTAGGTAATAGTGTCAAGCTTACTTGCAATCTCCATGGGCTTCACTTGTTCAAAATTTCATCGAGAACTACATTACAAGATGATATGTGGAGATCATCACCTAGAGGCTATTTAGTGCTTGTCTTTTGATAATGCATTATAGGGAGATCTTACATGCACTATTAGAAAATTAGTGAACACTATTAAGCTCCTTTGTTCTTCGCTCTTCAAGAGCTAGTGAATATCTCGTGATCCAAAGGGATGTCCCATGTAATGTCTTAGCAATTGGTCATACTTTTTCTCATATGCCCTTGCAAATAGGATTTTAGTTGAGGCTCCTGTGTCTACCATTATTTGCTTTGTAGAATAGCCATCTAGTATGGCTATGACAATCAATGCATCATCATGTTGAACCATAGTAATTCCAATATCATGAACAGCTATGGCTGAGTCATAGGATGCAATCCCTTTTAGCTGATTATTCTCTTGCCTCCTAGTGGTAGCTCAATATTTATTTATAGCAAGCTTCCATTTTTTAGCCCAAAGTTTTCCATGATCACAACTAGATATACCTTAATAGGTTGGATCATGTTCTTGAAAATCCCCTCTTCTCTAGTAGGTTGTAGTCCCTTTTGCTCAGGTGCCTTGGGTGGCAAGGGTGACAGGCAAAATTATTGATATTCCATATCTTTCTGCGTTATGAATTGCTTCAAATGGCCTTCTCTAATTAACCTTTCAATTTCCACTTTGAGATTCTAGCATTCCTTAGTATCTTGATCATAATCATGATGGAATTTATAGTATTTTGATTTATCAACTTTGTGATGTCCTAGTGGAGCCTTGGTGGAATTTGAAGGAAGTCCTAATCTTCAGTTTGGAATAAACCTTCAACTCTAGTGCAGTTTAATAATATGTATTTTGGGAACTCGAGTCCACAATCCTACAACTCCGTCCTAGGCCTTTTCTATTCCAGTTGCTCCCTAACTTGTTCCATGAATTCCACCAACATTTGGGGTGGCTTTCTAGACATATTATACAAAATTTTCAGCCCAAAGCCCATTCAATGCAATAACTAATATAATAGAGTTGTTTAGATCATTGACTTGAATTCTTATTGCATTGAAGCAAGCAAAATAGTTCCTCAAGCTTTCACCATCTTCTTGTTTGATTTCTAGAATATTAGAGGAATTGTGATGCTATAGCATGACAAACACAAAACTAATTTATAAAATTGTGTTTGAGGTCTTGGAACCCAATTATTGAGCTCCATGGAAAGTTTAAGAACCAAGCTTTGCTAGCCCTTGTAGAGTGGTAGAAAATGCTTTACACATTGCTGCTTATGTAGTTCTATGGTAAGCATATTGTTCTTCAAGGAGCTATTGTGATCCACTAGGTTTTAGATTCCATCATAATTCTCCCATTGAGGCTAATATAATCATTGTTGTGGTGATTCGAATTAAATTTTTGAAGCCAAGGCAATTATTCCCCATAGGAGTAAACTTGCACTAGTGCAACTATGGTTTTTTTGTTACATCATTTCTTGATTTCTTTTTTTAGCTCCACAACATCAAATATAAGGGCTCTTCTTATGGGGGTCCCTCCAATTTCCCCATCAGCCTGTGATACCTCATTCACACGTGTTGCTAACTTGCCTCTTTTTCTTATATTGATTAGCATGATGATCCAAACCTCTTGATACTTGGTTATGAAGGGAACCTTCTCTCCAATGTATGGTTCTATTAGCTAATGATCATCCACATTTCCCATAGCTTCTTCATATGGGGACTAGCCTTGATCTTTCATCCAATTTTGTTGTCCATCAATATGGTGTGCTTATTAATGTCACTATTACCTTATTAAGGTCAACTCCAATGGACCAACTCCAATAGCCCTTGGTACCAAGTTTGGCGAGTCTCTCTAAGGTAACTAGAGTTATCCTAAACACCTTAGTAAATTAGGTTCATGAGAAACAACTAAAGGGTTTGTTCTCTACCATCACTATTGTAATCTAGTGATCTACTTGAGGTCTCCATTCAGTTAAGCCCTCCTAGCCATTGAAGAAGAGCTACAAAGATCTCCCAAAGAAGCATGACATTCTTTGGCCATTGGTGAATAGGTCTAAACTAGCATGGTTGTGAGATCTCACTGAAGATAAAGACGGAAAAGACCTCATTGAAAGCACCAATAATAAAACACGAGGAAGTCATTATCACAATGAGAGGACCATCTTCTAGATAATTCAAGTGAGTTCACCTAAGGAAAGCCAAGTTCTGATTTCTTGGTTGTTCACTTTATCTCTTTGAGTAAATCCCATGGAGGAGCTATGGGAACTCCCTAAGTAATTTTCATGCTGCCAAAACTTCTCAGTTTGGATAGCAACTAAAATGATAGTAATATCATGACTCAACGTCTTAGACTGGCCAAACGATTTCTGTCCCACTGATAAAGTTTGCCTCCTAAACTTTGCTCAATCATGGAATGATGAGACAAAGATGCAAGATTTCAGATCTTGCTTGCTCATTTCTCTCATGTACAGATCAAAAAACATGATTTGAAAACTTGAAATCTTCAAATCTGGGTGATTGCTTAATATAAATCTTTTCAGATAGAAAACCATTTAGAAAAGTTTTTTTGGCATCTATTTGATAAGGCATAAAAACCTTTAAAACATGTAAATGCTAGTAGAATACAAATGGACTCCAAATGTACCATCAAAGCAAGGTTCATCAAAATCAAGGCTTTCTACTTGGTTGAAATCTTGAGCCACTAATCTAACATTGTTCTGAAGCACAACATCATCTTTATCTAGTATATTCCTATAGGCACATGATACCAATAATTACATAGTCATTTGGTCAAGGAACAAATTCCCAAACTTAATTTCACTCAAATTGATTGAGTTCGACTTACGTTGCAATAATCCAACTTTTATCATTTTGAGCTTCATCGAAGTTCTTTGGCTCAATTTGGGATAAAAGGCAAGATAATTAAAATTATATTTAAGAGAAGTGTGAGTTTTTACCCCTTCTTGGCATCACCTAGAATTTGACCTTTAGGATGGCTTTAGTTGAACTTCCATACTTTAGGTAGCTCTTTTTGTCACCTTCATGTAACAGAGATTCACCCATTTGGCCATCATCATCCTTTTCTTCAATTCTATTGCTTGAACGACCATCTCCCTAGTTAGAGATCTTCAATTTCCCCATTTTTCCAAATTCTCCAAAAGAGGATTAGTCTAATAAAAAAATAACATTCATGGATTCCTGAACAGCCATAGAAGCCTTACTGAAAGCTCTATAAGATTTTGAGATTGTGGAGTATCCAAAAAAAATTCCTTCAAAGATTATAGCGTCAAATTTTAATAAACCATCTTTTATATTCAAAATAAAAAATTTGCAACCAAATACATGAAAGGATGCAACATTTGGCATCATTTTATGCCACAATTTAAATAATATCTTTTTGAGAATTGGATTAATGATTATTGTATTCAAGATGTGGTAAGCCATATTAACAGCCACAACTCAAAAATATTTGCACAAGAAATATTTGTTGAGCATGGTCCTTTCCATTCCTTGTAGAGAACTATTCTTCTTCTCCACTATACAATTCTTTTGTTGTGTGCAAGATGCTGAAAATTTATGCTCAAAACCATTTTCAATGCAATAATCTAAAAATTGATAATTTTCAAGTTCATCTATATGGTCACGACAAATTTTAGAAATCATGTGACCTTTTTCATTTTGAACTCTTTTCCAAAAGCTAGTAAAACAAATCAAAAGAATTATTTTTATCAGTAAGGAATAAAACCCAAGTAAACTATGAGTAATCATTGGCAATACCAAAGGCATAGTTTTTACCTCCTAGACTTATAACTCCAATTGATCAAAACAAGTTTAGGTGAATTACTTGAATTGGCCTTGTTGTTGACACCATGTTCTTAGCTTTTATGAGAGGTATTGACTTGCTTTCCATTTGACATGCACCACAAATTTGATACTTGGTTAATTTTCCTTTGGGTATACCCCTTACTATCTCCGTTCGATTGATCTTGGCAATCAAATCTATGCTTGTATGTCCTAATCTTTTATGCCATGGCCACTCATTTCTATCATGAACTACAAAATATTTTTCATTTTTTAGGTTATTTTGATCCATAGTGCAAACATTTCCACCATGATGACAAATAAAAGCAACATTACTATTATCATGTCTAACTATCCATAAGTTTGATTTGAAATGCAGATTAAACCTTTTGTCGCATAGTTGAATAATTGAAAGCAAGTTATGCTTGTCATTCAACAAATAGAACATTCCTAATAAAAAATGAGCCAATGGATACATCACCTATACCAATGATTTACCTTTATCATTGTCACTAAAGATTACATGTCCCGCTTCCTCTTCAATTAGTTGCAAGAACATTGAGGCATTTCCTGTCATATGTCTTGTACAAGCACTATTAAGGTACCACTTTTCAGTTTTGTCCTTTGAGTAGTGACCTGCCTACAACACATACGTAAGGAATTGGTACCAATCTCAATCTTGGGTCAAAATGGTTATAAGGTATAATCAATCCAATAGGAAAAAAACATAAATTATTTATAGGCCTATTTTTTGCTAGTTCCTAAGTGGAATTCCATTCTGGGTCTAGAAAAATGCAAATCAAACTAAAAACAAAAAAATAAAGATAAACTTCAAATTAAATTAATCTAACTAAACAAACTCTAACTAGAGGATGACCAAAGTGAATGGTCATCCGAACTAGTTAGGATTAGTTTAGGTTGGAGAAGATTTTGGAACATAAACAAGTTTAGATTCCTGTTCTTTAGAAAGCATCCTCTTAGCTACTCCATTTTATTTGAAGGATTTATTTTTCTTGTTTGGGCAACTTGTGGAGACAAGTCCATGCATGCAACAATAATGACATTTAAGATGTGAAATTTTAGGATTTGGAGCTTTCACAAATATGGATTCAGTGCCATTTGATTTTGAAGAAGAAATGAATCTAAGTCTAGATTTGTTAAGCGCATTTCTTTGATTCTTCAAAATCATGTTGAGGGACTTATCAACAGTCACACCAAGGTTCCTTTCTGCTGCAATTTTTTCTTTTAAAGAACATCAATACTCTTTTTGCCATCTTATGAATGTTTTGAATAATTCAAAGAGTGAAAATCACTTTCAATTAAAATCATTTTCTTTTCAATGAAGCATATATGAAAATAATTGTTTCATGCTTAGAAAAGAAATTCTCATATCCTTGCTGCAATTCTTCAAAAGATAAATCATTTACCTCATCATCAATAGACAAAAGTTTGCAATTTCCTCTTTGGATGCTACTCCATTACTCTCAATTTTGTCATCATCCCATGTGGCCATTATAGCTTCTTTCTTCTTTTCTTTGTTCTTCTTGGATTGAAGATTGAGTGGTAAATTTGCCTTGAATTGTCTAGGCTTCTTGGGCTTGAATCAAGTAAGCACATCCTCATCATCGTTATCATTGTTCCTCTTAGCCTTTCTTGGCATGTGCTTCTTGTTGAGGAACTTAGCAAATCTTCTAATCATGAAAGCCATTTCATTATAGATGTCTTTCTCAACTTCATCATCATTATTTTCCTTGGTTTTGAGAGCAATATTTTTTGCCTCTTGTCCCCATGTTCCTCCTTGTCTCTTTCTTTTATCTTCATCTCATCGGTAATAAGAGATCCTATTATTTCCTCTCAGCAATCACCTTTGGGTCCCATGATCAAAGAAGATATCTCAACACTTTTTAACCATCTTGGAATTAATATAATTTTACCAAGAGATTTCATTCCATCTATAAAACGAGGGAAATTTGTGAACATTTCAGAAATATACTCATTTTGCATGATCTTAAAAAGTTCCTGTTAGCTAACCAATATGTTCACTTTAGATTCACAAACTTGATTGGTTCACTCGTGAGTAACCATAAGTTTATGTCAAATCTTATCAGCCATTTCACAAGTGAAAATTTGATTAAACTCATTTGGATCAAGAGTATAATACACAATATTTTTAACTTTGGCATTTGAAGAGTATTTTTTTTGTCATTTTCATTCCAATCTTACAATGGTTTGAGTACCTTCACACCATCAACCAACTTGGTGGGCGAATGGTGCTCATTTTAAACAAATGCCAAAGCTCATAGTCAATAGCTTTAATAAAAATCATAATGCTTGATTTCCAATAGTTGAAATTGTTTCCATCAAAAAGTGGAGGATGAAAAGTAGAGTGCTACTCTTGAAGAGTGGAAAAATATAAAATATTGCCATAAATAAATCAGATTGCAAATACAAGGATGTCAATCCAAAACACAACCAAAAGTCTCTAATACCAATTAAAATACAAAAATGCAACTTAAGAAGTGGGTAAATTAGGTTTTATAAAACTCATTGGGCAATAAAACAAGTTTTCTCAATATAAGTTAAAGCAAAACATAAACATTTAATTGTTTTTGAAGGAAAACCAATTTAACATGGTTTAGCATCTAACTATGCCTACTCCAAAGCCCTTGCTTTCTCTTGTGGACTTTAATCATTTCATTTGTGATGTGACTTCTTGAGGTGAAGCCAAGCATTTACACCGCTTTACTCAACTTCAACCACATCCCTCCAAACTAAGTCAAGAACACTCTCAAATACTCCTTACACTTTAGGAGTGTGTTCAATGATTTGAAGAGTGATTTACATAAATTTACTTACTATTTTACACAAATTTACTCACTATTAAATACAAGGGTAAGAGGATATGAAAGTAAGAATCTAGCTTAGAACACTTGTAGGGTCTTCTTAGGCCTATGAAAGACTCAAGAACTCTTTTAGATTTGTCAAAAGATATTAAAGAGAATAGTTTCAACCATGTTATATCTTAGGAGCACTTAATTTTCTGTTTGAGAAAAGTTTTCAATGGCTAATAGATGAAATGAAATTTTAGAGATGATTTCTTCTATGGTGTTCCACTATGCTCTAATGGCTATAATACTTGCTGTTAGATAGACTCCGGAATTTCACTCAACTGAGCAAAATTTTGCACATTTTAAGTATTTTGGAACAACAGAGAGAAATTTTGCTCCAAAATCTATGGAATTTTGCACATCTCTTATCAGCCATAAAAATGTAGAACAAAATTCTACTTATCAAGAGATTAGAATATCACTATGCTTTGATGCTAAAGAAAACTTGGGATCAAGCTATCCACTTCCATTTGACATACCATAAATAGTTGGAGACATGATTGTCATATCGATAAATGCACTTTCAAGTATTCCTTCAGCCAAAAGGGGATTCTAAGCTCTCAACAGGCATATCCACAATGTAGAACCAACAGGAATAAAAAAATATAATAAAGTAGGAAGGGTCTTGATTTTAATCCTTCATCTTAGTGTCAAAATATATTTTCAATGTATCTTTCCATCATTAAATTCTTAATGATCATCTTTGAGTCTTTGGACCACCAAATTCCATAATATGATTTGAAAATCTTCTTGAGGCTTTGATCAATAATGTTGGAAGATCAAAAACTTAGCTAAATTTGTGGCTAACACAACTTGAAAGAATACATTATAACATTTAGTTTATAATCAACAAAATCAAGAAATCACTAGTTCCTTCTCATCCATTATTTAGTCAATTATTGAAACCCAAACCCTAGGTAATCTTTGATGTGTATGCAAGCATGGGCTCCCCTTGTACGAGGATTCACATTTTATTCTACACTTTAAGTCACATTAGTCTCATGACTGCCATGAAGGCCATCTAATGGAGTAGGAGGAAACATCAATTGTCACACCCAAGTTAAAGCATGACTGGGACCCTGTACCTCAAATCACTACATAACCCCACCTTAAAGGTCTTGAGGTTTATCTAGGAGTTTTGTATTTTCATCACTTATCTTAGGTTTTGGGACCCTTGTCAAATAATCACATCTTGGTTCCCTTGAGAAAATAGTGTCAAAGGCCTCACATCCCTTTATAAAACTCATTCTTAAACATAGAGGGGTCTAGTCAAGTTTTTGCAGCCTAGCCCCCTTTAGACATCCCTTCTCAAATCTTCCAAAAGTGGTCCTCCAATGTGGTATTAACAGCCACTATGCCACATACTACTCCACCTCTTGATATATGACAAGCAAGGAAGTTACGGGAGTACAGACCCACTCACAGACTGATCCAATGGTGCTTAGTATTTGCCAAATTTAAAAATTGACCATAGGGTATATAAATCCACAACTTTGAAGGTCTTCTTGTAAGGTTTTCTCCTCCTCTCCTTCTAAAAAAAGAGCACAAGAGTGATCCCAACTTCTCATCCATGGTTGGATTCTTAAGTGGAGATCTTCATCTCTTACAACTCTAGCCCAAAGGCACTAGAGATATATCTTCATCTCCTTGAGTATTCCCCAACATCTTACCTAGGGATAGATCATCATCTCCTCAAGACACTACATGCTTCCCATGTCATGTGCATCTCTCAAAAACCTCATCTAACTTGAGTATCAAAGTGGATTTTGACAAAACAACCCCCAATAGATAGTCAATTCTCTTGTTTTGCATATGTCCAAGCTATCCCAGAGCTTGGAGAGGATTCATCTAGTGGAGCTCTCATGATAGCTTCCTAGATTAGTGTGTAATGTAACAATAATGGTGCTTACATTATGATTTCTTTGACCATGCTCTAGTGAAGTCTGCTTGAAGCCACACCAATACCAACTGGGGTGTTTCTAGGGACTCCGCCCATAGAACTCCTGATTCCTAACAACGGTGGCATTTAATTTACTGGAAACAAACTACCTATTGAATTGGCCTACGATGCCAATAGGCCATAAGGGTTCATAAGTCCTATGGGCCTAAATCTCAATCCTAAGTCTAGCCAATGACTTGACATGACATGTCCATCAAGCTGCCACATTGGCCAGCAATGGACCTATGAATCACATTTAATATTGTTGATATCTAGCAACATGGAATCTAGCCAACTAAGTTCTTTAGAGTTATTGGTGGAATGTGAACAAGTCATGATATCTCAAGTCAAGGAATGATCCTACATAGGGGCGCTATGCAAAAACCAATATCAAAACTATATCCTGTGTGTAAGGCACAAAGGCACCAACACTAATTTTTAAAAGTCATTTCATTTATGAATAGAACTAGTATATGTTTAAGGTGATTTTTTTATAATTAAATTTGATTAAAATATGATCAAAATTGAAACTATTACATCACTAAATTATGATTCAAGTGTGGCTCTCAATTAAATCTGAATCACAGTTAAATTCAAAAAAAATTGAGTTTTATTCTGACCGAATCATTGAGAAATTTGAGCTCAAGTTAAGTGTAATCCAAGTGGATTAAGTGGCTGGGTATTTAGACCAAAATCGAGCCCAGAATTCATCCAAAGTTTGTGCTAAAATGAAAAAATCTAAAAACTTTACAAATAGGTCATTGGGCCCAATAAATTCTTACAAATAGGTCCCTTGGATTGGAATTTTACAGATAAGTCAATGAAAGTTCTAAAATTATAAATAAATCTATACAAAATCTAGGGTTTGAAAATAAATCCCTCAAGAATTCTATTTTAGCAAATAAACCCTTAAATTCTATTTTTTGCAAATAAATCTCTCAAAAGTTTTTATTTATAAATAAGCCCAATTTTTATTCAGAAAGGACCTTAGAAATTTTAAAATTTTATAAACAAGTCCTTTTTATAAAAAGACTGCTACAATTCATCAAAATTATGGTTTGATCTAAATTTCTAAAAATTGCAAATACCTCCCAATATTTTATAGTTTCGCAAAATTCTAAAATTTAAGGATTATTATAACTTTATCCATATCTAAATCAAAATGGATTGCATTTATTTACATACAAATATTCAAATTTTTAAAAGAAAAAACCAAGGTTTTAAATCTTGGTTTCAGTTTCGGTTTCGGCACCCAGTGAAACCGATACGTTTCAGCCGTTTTGGTTTCGCTCGAAAGATTTTTTTTAGTTATTAATTGTGTATTGATCAAAGTTTGACTATATTTTAACTTTAAATTCAAAATATGATAAAATTTTTAAAACTTTTTTATAAAAATTTTAAAATAATGAAAAAATTTATAATTAATTTTATCA
This sequence comes from Trichopus zeylanicus subsp. travancoricus, assembly GCA_005019695.1. Taxonomy (NCBI): domain Eukaryota; kingdom Viridiplantae; phylum Streptophyta; class Magnoliopsida; order Dioscoreales; family Dioscoreaceae; genus Trichopus; species Trichopus zeylanicus. Next base: position 23,351 of record RXID01022276.1, on the reverse strand, counting down.
TAATATTAAATATTATTTTAATTAATTAAAATTAATTTTAATAGTTAACTATTGATATAGTCTATTTTTTATATATTACTATATAAAAAATATACGAGAAATAATATTAATATGATTAAAAGTTAAAAATTAGCATAAGAAAATTTAACTTATTATTAAAATATACTTGACACATACATAATTTATTAATTATAACGTAATACAACAAATCATCATCATCATCATAATCACCATTAGTTGAGTTTGGAACATCTGGATGTGGAATTATGAATTCAGAACCTAGACGATGCAGATGAATATTTATAAATATACAAGCTAAAACAACTAGTTCTGCGCGATCTCGTGTCGGCGATTCACATGGGGTTGAGACTGAGACAATTTTCTTTTGGTTTTGCTTTCGGTAGAACAATCATGCACGCATGCACATGAACAGAAAAATCAACGCATTTCAGTTAAAATCATTTCCGTTTCAGTTTCAATCAAAATTTTTTATTTATTAATTATATTTTGATCAAAATTTAACTTTATTTTATTTTTTTACTTCAAATTAAAAAAATATAATATGTTTTAAAATTTTTGAAATAATAAACAATCACTTGAACAGTATTTAGCAGAGACCGGCAAGAGCGCGAGTGCGCCAGCGCGGGGGGTCAGGCCAGTGAGGTCATCGGAGTCAGGCTAGCAACGACGCTAGCGCAGGTGCGAGGCCGGAGCTAGCTCATGGGAGCAGGGGCCAAGCCGGCGAGGGCGCGAGGCGGGCGAGGGAGTGGTGGCAGGTAGGCGAGGGCGCAGGCGTGGGGGCCAGTCTAGCAAGGGCGCGGGTGCGGGTGCGAGGCCGACAATGGCGCGGGCACCAGGCTAGCAATCCCACTCATGCAAGTGCGCAGGTGCGAGCACCAGAGGCCGGCTCAAGGGTGCGGGCTCGGGCATGAAGCCGGCACAAGGGTGCAGGTGGGGAGACGGCGCGAGCTCACCCCGCGAGCTCCCCGTGCTAGCTCGTTGTGCGAGCTCCCCCCACAAGCTCCCCATGTAAGCTCTCCCCGCGAGCTCCCCGCACGAGCTCCCTGCGCAAGCTTGCCCCGGGAGCTCCACGCTCGAGCTCACCGCGCTAGCTCCCCGCGCGATCTCCCTCGTGAGCTCACTGCGCGAGCTCCCCGTGCGCCCTGCGCTCACCCTATGCATGTTGCGCAATCTCTCGCTCAATCTGCACTCACCCCGCCTGCTTTGTGCTAGTGAAAACCCTAAACTGAAACTTTTTCCACCAAGCTGTTGCGGCACCGGCCGAAATATTTCGATTTCGGCTGAGATTTAAAACCTTGGAAAAAACTATCATCCACATCTAATTGAATCACAACAAGAATAACAGTAACTTTGAATTACAAATTGCTTCAAAATTTTAGAAGAAGATAAGGATTAAGCTCATCTTTAAATCAAGTTTCAAACTAGAAAATTGATCTTCTTGATGCCTATAAAAGCCCATGGAAACCTACAAAACAGAGGGGAATGGAGAGGAGAGTTAGAAATACAAGCAAAATGCAAGGTGGAAGGAAAAGGAATCAAGGGAATCAAGAGTTGAGGATAGCAAAGAAAGAGGAAAGAAATCAATAAGCGACCTCAAATCTTATCTTTTTCTACTTTCGCCTATTCTTTCTCCTTGCTTCTCTTTCTATTGCAGGGGCCATCTCCTCCTCACCACCCATGCTTGTGCTACCCCTCACAAGATGAGCTCTATACCCTATGGCAACTACCTGTCCCTCCTCAAACCTTTCCTATGTGATCCCACTCGCCAACTGCACCACCATAAGCACCTCCTTGGCCATCCACTGCCACTAAGGGTCAGGTCTGACAAGAGATGACCAGACCTTGCCACCTTCTCCCCACTAGGCACACCACTCTGCCACTAACAAAGTCCAGCCCACTCTCCCCTAAGGCTCTGCCCGCATTGATGGCCTATTCCTGAGCTTCATACACTGTTTCTAGGCTTCGCCTCCCTTTGCTGAGGGCTATACTCCACTGGCCCATCCACCCACATCTCTTATGCTCGACCTACACCCTCTTGCTCTATACCCTGCCAAAGCCCTAATCGCCACCATTCACCTTCAATTAAGGCTGAATTTGGTTGTCCTAGTGTCACTACCAATTTGAGCACCACCATGCTTGCCCGACTTGTGCTCCTTGTCGTCCACCTACCACTAATCCACCCCTTCACCTTATCATTGAGAAGAGCTTTGGGCCATCACAACCCAGTTGAAGAAAGGGAGAGGAGACCAAATCAAGGAAGAGACTACTTCAGCCTTAAGAAGGAGGAGAAAAGAAGTAAAAATAATAAAAAAGAAAAAGTTGGTAAAAAAAAGCTGAAGAATTTGGTCATTAAAAAAAATACTTCACGCTTGCACAACCGTCATCCTTACGCTCGCAACCACCTGCAACCTCTTATACTTCTTCAATAGACTTTATCATCACTGTGGCTACCCACATCCCCTTACACATTGACAGACAACATCACCGTTATAGTCTTGTAGGTCGAAGGCTCATTAGACTATAAGTCAACCATCAAGTCGGCCAAAATAAGGTTAGCCTTCGAGCCTACCAAATTAGACCAGTCTTCGGCCTGCCCAAACAAGTCCAACCCTCAGGTCTGCCTTCAAGCCTACTAAATCAAGCCAAACCTTAGGTCCACATCCATAGGCCAACCTTCGTGTTGGCAAAAATTAGGCCAGCCTTTGGGCCACTGAAACAAGGCCAGCCTTTAGACTTGTCAAATCTAGGCCAACCTTCGAGTCTGTCAAATCAAGCCAACTCTTAGGTTCATATTCATAGGCCAACTTTTGGGCCTACCAAAACTAGGTAAGCCTTTGAGCCCACCAAATTAAGCCAGCCTTCGCATTCGCAACCATAAAATACCCTTTGGGCCTATCAAATCACGCTAGCCCTCAGACTTGTGACCATAGGCCAGCCTTCAAGCCCATCGAATCAAGCTAGCCTTCGGACTTATAACTTTAAGTTAGTCTGAGCATACCTAAGTCAACCTCCAAGCTTGCACCATTAAGCCAATCTTCGGCCTTGATTTCTAAGCCAACTTTCAAGCTCACAAACAAAGCCAACACTCAAGCTTGCACACACATAAAACCACCAGGCTTGGGCTTGACCTAATGTCATCATGATAGCTTGAGGGCTCTTGAATCAAATTGATTAGCATAATTTAATTAAATTAAAGTTGCTCAATTGTATAAAGAAAACTAAATTGACTCGAATAGATCACCAAATAGACCTAAATTAATCAAATAGATAGACTAAAACTCAAATTAAATTGGATCTAGATCCAAGTTGAGTCAATTCAAAACTAAAATTGATTCAAATCCAACACCAATCAAGTTCAAATTGGGTCAATTTAAGATTAAATTAAATTCTAACAAAACCCTACTGGGTCAAACCTAATTCAAATCAAACCCTAATTGGGTGAAATTAAGTCCAAACCCAATACTAATCAAGTCAAATTGAATTCAAATTCAAACCAAAGCTAGGTCAAACCTGAGCTAGAACTAAGTCGATCTGAACCAACATCAAGTTGAACCAAAATCAACTTGAACCATGAACCTAAGTTCATTAAGGTTCAAACCCAAATCCATTAATGGGTTAAGCTTGGATCCAATAAGAAACTAATCAGGGTCAAATTCAAGATCCATTAAGGATTTATCCAAAACCCAATCAAGGTTGGATCCGAAGATCCATTAAGAATCCATCAAGAATCTAATTAGGATTAGATTCAAGATCCATTAAGGATATAATAATGGTTTAACATAAAGTTAAACCCGACCCACATCAATTCAAACCAAAACTAAATAAAAAAAAATTGAGTTCTAAATATTGAAGTGAATCAAATCAAACTTAAATTAAAATTGAGCTTTGAATATTGAACTAAATCAAATCATATTCAAATCAAGATCAAGTTTGAATATCAAACTAAATTAAATTAGACTTGAGTCTGAATCAAGTCTAGAAAATTGAATTGAATTAAATTGACTCAAATCAAGATCAAGTTTGAACATCAAACTAAATTAAATTAGACTTGAGCCTAAATTCAGAATATTGAACTAAACCAAATCAAACTTAAACCAAATCAAGTTTGAACTTTAGATCAAACTAAACTAATGCAAGTTTGAACTTGCTTAGTCAGTCAACCAAACATCTTATTCAATTAAGGTCAACCAATAATACATCTTTCAAGCTAAGCCAACCTAAAAGCATTGGCAATGCTTCAAATTTAATTAACACTATGCCTAGAAGATTGTCAATTATTAAATCAAACTGAACTAAGGTAGGTCTGAACTCACTTAGTTAGTTAGCTAAATGTCTTATTCAATCAAAGTTAACCAACAATATGCTGTTAACCATACTTCAAAACTAAGCCAATCCAAAAGCATTAGAAATGCTTCAAATTCAATCGATGATACACCTTAGAGGTTGTCAATTATCAAATCAAACTAAACTAAGATAAACCTGAACTCACTTAGTCAATTAGCTATAATGTCTTGTTCAAATGAAGTCAACCAACAGAAAGCTCACAACTGTTGGTCACACTTTAAAGCAAGTCAACTCCAGAAATTATTGATGAGGCACCTTTCAAGCTAGTCAACCTTAGAAGCTATTGATGATGAACATTTCAAGCTAAGCCAACCCAAAAGTATTGATAACGCTCCAAATTTAATCGACAACATGCCTAAGAGACTATTGATTATCAAATTGAACCAAGCTAAAGATAGGCTTAAACTTGCCTAGTCAGTCATTTGTTCAATTAAAATTATCACTAGTGCCTTATTGACTAATGAAAATACTTTAAAGTATGAAGTTATCATCAATACTTTATTGGCTAATAAAAATACTTCAAATGATAAAGTTATCACTAATGCCTCATAGGCTAATGGAAACACCTTAAACCATAAAGTTATCATCAATGCCTCATTGGCTAACAAAAATACTTCAAACCATGGAGTTGTTGCCAATGCCTTATTAGCTAACAGAAAGACTTCAAATCAAATAAAATTATCACCAATGCCTTATTGTTTAATGAAAATACTTTAAATCAAGATGAAGTTATCGGCAATGCTCAAGGCTAATAGAAACACTTCAAACACCCTCATTCTCCTTTCATGTCCCCTTGGACTATGTCATCAACTAAATTATCAATATCCACCGAGGATCAAGTCATGACCCATTTGAGTCAGACTCCATAGGTCAAGTGCACGAAAGTGGGGTGGCAACACACATCAGAGCTTCTTTTCCATTTTCTTTGTCTCATTTTATTTTCTTTCATGATAACAAATTTAAGTTTATTTTCAAAACCAATCAAACGATGCTTTCTTTTTTTCTTTTGTGTCTCTATTTATTAGAAAGGTTTCTTATTGGATGTAGGATGCTCAAACAAAGTTCAGAAATGTCAAAAGAAGCTAATTCAGAAGTCAAGGGGCCATGGCAAATGATCTGATTCACTCTTTTATTTAATTTAGGATTTTTCTTACTTGGTCCCTTTCTATGTTGAAATTCTCTTCATTATGATGTCATAAGTCTCTCCTAGTATAAGTCAATTAGGTCTTATTCTCGGATTCCACCAATCCAAGATTAACTTTGAGTTGAATCTTATTCAGTTTAGGATGTGGGGAGGATGAATCATTATTTAGGATTTTATTTTCATAAGTTAACTTATTTAGGACTTCTACCAACTCAATTAATGGGTTCAAGCTGAGTTGTATTCAGTTTAGGACTTGGGAAGCTAGAAACCTACTCAAATATCACTTCTAGTATTTGAATAAATAAGCCTTCAGCCCTATGAACAGGAGAACCACTTTTATTCTCAATAAAGTTCTACTTTAGTGAATTTTCTCTCTTTCTTGTGGATTCAAGGAGTTCTTAACAGAGGCAATGGTCTTTTTCTCATCTACCACTCTTGTTGCTACGTCAAGTGCTATCAGAGCGAGGCTCTCCTTGCTTAAAGTATAACGACGATGCAACCAGCAACAACCCTAGGGATGGTGCTCGTGTGGGTAATCACATCAGCTGTGAGTATTTTGACTTGACCATGGAGGAAATCCAAAACTCACTTGCAAGCTTGATGCTGAGGATGGATCAACTTGAAGGCTTGAATCAACCACGTCGATGGATCAATGAAGTGACTAGCAATCCAATTGGTCGGGGAAAGGCTCCGCAAGTGAATCCAAAGGATTTACAAATCCTTGAAAACCCCAGTGATGAGAAATTGAAGACATCCTTCATCGACCAGTTTCTGAGCATGATAGACGTCATGATTTTCTCTTGAAGATTGATCTCCCATCTTTCAATGGTCAACTTCAGATTGAGCATTGTCTTGATTGGTTTGCTGAAGTGGAATCGTTCTTCGACTACATGGTGATTCCATATTTGAAGAAAGTGAAGCTTGTTGCTTACTGACTCAAGGGGGGTGCATCAGCATGGTGAGAACGCATCCAGTTGGAAAGGCACGCCAAAATAAAGCTCTAACTGGAGCATGGCCACAGATGAAGGCTCTTCTCGAAAAGCAATTCCTCCCATAGATTATGACCAGGTACTCTTTCAGCAATATCAAAATTATCGACAGGGTAATCGCGGTGTGAAGGCATATGCTAAGGGGTTCTATCGCCTATCAGCACGTAATAATCTAGCAGAGACTGAATCTCATCAAGTGGTAAGATTCATCGGTGGGCTACGCACAACCATCCAAGATAGGATTTTCTTGCAACCTATTTGGATGGTTAATGAGGTTGTGAGGAGTGCAACTCATGTGAAGTCCCAATTGGAGTGACCTATCATCAGAAATCAGGTGGGGAGAATAATTGGTGAGAATTCAAAAGGAGCATAATCTATTCCTAATAAAGGTGCAGCTACACAACCTCCTCGACCTCCCACACAAGTGAGTCTTGAAGCTAGACCTACAAGGCCATTAGGAAACACCACATCAGCAAAGAACCCAAGTTCAAATATTGATCTAAAGTGCTATCGCTGTGAAAAATTTGGACATCATTATAATGTTTGTCTAGCATGATAACCTGTGAACCTGGCTATTGAAGATAATTTTGTGGTTGACGATTTACATGACTCAAAAGATGATGAACTAGCTTGTGATCAAGAAAACTATGAAGATGGAATATTCGAGGAGCCTGATGGTGATCATATTTAGTAGTTCAAAATCTGATGTACATCCCAAAGCAAGAGGAAAACCTACAATGTCACAATATCTTCTGCATTCGATGCACAGTAAATGGCAAGATCTGTGACATGATTATTGATGGGGGATATGTAGCTCTTTCACCACCTTTTCTCTCAAGGAGTACCTTGGAATGCAAAGATGAGAACCATTAAAGAGAAAGCGTTCATGAAGATATAAATTACTTCTTTGTCCTACTTGGCACTTTCTAAACTCCTCTTTAAAATCTTCATCTTCAGCATACAATTTCTTCAAATAATAAAACCCTTCAACTTTGTTGCTTATAGTTACTATTAAGGCTGCCCTACGGCTCAAAGCATTTGCCACCATATTTTTTTTGTCCAGATTTATGTTTCAAAATATAGGTGTATTGCTGTAAGAATGATGACCATCGACCATGCATGTGATTTAAGTCCTTCTGGCTACCAATGAATTTCAAAGCTTGGTGGTCAGTATATAGAATGAACTCTTATTGAATTAGATAGTGCTTCCAATGTTGAACTGCTTGTACAACCATATAAAATTCCAGCTCATATGTTGACCACTTCTTTAGAGCTTCACTCAACATTTTGTTGTAGAAAGCTACTGATCTTCCTTCTTGGGATAGAATGGCTCCAAGACATGTTGAAACATCTATTAGCTTCTTGATTCCAGGAGAACTTGCTTTGCTTCAAACACTCAGTTATTGGTGCCATAATGGAACTTAAGTTTTTGACAATCCTCCGATAGAATGTCGTCAGACTATGGAAGCTTCTAAGTTATGATACACTTCTAGGTATCGGCCATTCCTTAATAGCTTTTACCTTTTCTTCATCAACATGAATGCCTTCGGCACTTACCATGAATCCCAAGAACACCAAGTGGTCAATCATAAAATGGCATTTCTTTGAGTTGATGTACAACTTCTCCTTTTTCAGCATAGTAGTACTTTTGTTAGATGTCTTTTATGTTCTTCTTCATTGTGATTGTACACCAGGATATCATCAAAGTAAACAATAATAAAATGACCAATGAAATATTTGAGTACCTGGTTCATCAATTGCATTAAGATACTTGGTGCATTTGGGAGTCCAAAAGGCATAACATGTCACTCATAAAGTCCTTCTTTTGTTTTGAAAGTTATTTTCCATTCATCACTGGGTTTAATTCTAATTTGATGGTATCCACTCCTCAAATCTATCTTAGAGAACACCTTTGACCCTTCCAACATGTCCAGCATGTCTTTTAAGCAAGGAATTGGAAATCTATACTTTATCATGATTCGATTGATGGCTCGACTATCTACACACATTCGCCAACTTCCATCTTTCTTAGGTGTCAATAAGACTGGAATTGCATATGGCCTTATGCAGACTCTGACCATTCCTTTTCTGATCAACTCTTTAACCTTGTCTTATAATATTTGTGACTCTTTTGGACTCATTCTGTAGTGGGGCAGATTTGGTAAACTCGCTCAAGAACAAGGTCAATGTGGTGCTAAATATCTCTTATTGGCGGTAGTTCATCAGGAAGATCATCGGACATGATTTCCATGAATTCATCTAGGAAGAGTTGCAAGCTTTTTGGAGCTTCAGTGGACATTGTCTTCATTCCTTTCTCAATCACAACAAATATTTGAGCTATCTCTTTAGCCTCGTTTATAAAATTTTGCACAATAAGGAAGGAGTGACCCTCCTCTTGTAAAATTTTGGATCGACACTCTTCACCAATGGGGTTGAGGATAATTTTCTTTTCATCTTTGAAGAAGATGTAGCAATTATCTCATCCACGATGTGTAGAATCTCTATCAAATTGCCAAGGTCTGCCAAGAACGATATGACATGCATCCATCTCCACAATATCACAGGTTACCGCATCCTTGTAGAATTTTCCAATGGAAAAACAAATTTGACACCGTTCAGTTACCTTGGTTTCACCAACCTTTTTAATCCAACTGATCTTGTAGGGAGAGGGATGTGATTCCATTTTCAATTGAAGCTTGTCAACCATAGTCTTGGAGATGATATTTTCACTGCTTCCCCTATCAATAATCATGTCACAGATTTTGCCATTTACTGTGCATCGAGTGCAAAAGATATTGTGACGTTATAGGTTTTCCTCTTGCTTTGGGATGTACATCAGATTTTGAACTACTAAAGATGGCCTTTCACCATCAGGCTCCTCGAATATCCATCTCCATAGTTTTTTTGATCACAAGCTAGGTCATCATCTTTTGAGTCATGTAAATCATCAGCCACAAAATTATCTTCAATAGCCAAGTTCACAGGTTATCATGCTGGACAAACATTAGAATGATGTCCAAATTTTTCATAGCAATAACACTTTAGATCAGGATTTGAACTTGGATTCTTTGCTGATGTGGTGTTTCCTGATGGCCTAGCAGGACATCTTGGGCGTGACAAGAGCATTGCACTAGTTGAAGAGAGCTACTATTGGCCACAACTTAAGAGAGATGTCGGTCGCTTCGTATAAAGGTGCTATGTATGCCAATCAGCCAAAGGAAGCTCTCAAAACACTAGCCTTTATACCCCATTGCCTGTGCCAAATGCCCCATGGGAGGATCTATCAATGGATTTTGTTTTGGGCCTCCTCTAAACTCAATGAGGCTTAGATTCAGTATTTATTGTTGTCGACAAATTTTCCAAGATGGCATACTTCATTCCATGTAAGAAGATAGCAAGGGTGGCTAATCTATTCTTTCAGGAGATTGTAAGGCTACATGGAGTGCCAAAGACCATCACTTCTGATTGTGATACAAAATTTCTACGTCACTTTTGGAAGACATTGTGGAGGCAATTTGATACATCTCTACAATTTAGCAGTGCTTATCATCCTCAAATAGATGGACAAATGGAAGTGGTAAATCAAACACTTATAAACATCATTCGATATCTTGCAAGAGACAAACCAAAGTAGTGGGACTATGCACTTGCACAAGCTGAATTCGCTTTCAATAACATGAAGAATAGGTCCACGAGAAAATTGCCATTTGAAATTGTCAATGAAAGAACCCCAAAGCACCTGCTGGACCTGGTGGTGTTGCCAAAATTGCTAAGAACAAGCATAGCTGCAAACAATATGGTGGGAAAAATTATTGAAGTGCATACTAAGGTAAAGAAAAAATTAGAAAAATCAAATGCCAAATACAAAATTAAAGCAGACATTCATAAGCTTCCAAAAGAGTTTCAAGAAGGAGATATAGTGATGGTGCACTTGAGGAAGGAACGGTTTCTAGCTGGAACTTACAATAAACTCAAACAGAAGAAAATTGGGCTACTGAAGATATTAAGAAAGATAAATGACAATGCCTATGTCATCAACCTCTCGAAAGATTTGAGAATCTCAAACACTTTTAATATTCAAGATTTATTTGACTACCATGCACCTGAGGACTACAAGTTATGACAAAATAACTCAAGGACAAGTTCTTTAAAAGAAGGGGGATACTGATGTAGGATGCTCAAAGGAAGTTTAGAAATGTCAAAATAAGCTAATTCCAAAGTCAAGGGGCCATGACAAATGATCTGATTCACTCTTTTATTTAACTTAAGATTTATCTTACTTAGTACCTTTCTATGTTGAAATTCTCTTCATTACGATATCATGAGTCTCTCATAGTATGAGTCAATTAGGTCTTATTCTCGGATTCCACCAACCCAATATTAACTTTGAGCTGAATCCTATTCAGTTTAGGACCTGGGAAGGATGAATCATTATTTAGGATTTTATTTTCATAAGTTAACTTATTTAGGACTTCTACCAACCCAATTAATGGCTTCAAGCTAAGTTGTATTCAGTTTAAGACTTGGGAAGCCAGAAACCTACTCAAATATGACTTCTGGTATTTGTATAAATAGGCTTTCAGCCCTATGAATGAGAGAACCACTTTTATTTGCAATAAAGTTCTACTTTAGCAAATTTTCTCTCTTCCTTGTGGATTTAAGGAGTTCTTAATTGAGGCAACGATGTTTTCCTCGTCTACCATGCTTGTTGCTAAGTCATTATTTTAGGAGGTCTTTGATAATTCTTAGGATAATTAATAACAAGGGTTTACATCTATTGGAAGTCATATTCATACAACACCTAATTACATATTCAAATCATACATTTTTTATTTATCACTTTGAAATTGCTCCTTGTGGTCTTTTGCTACCCCCAGTGGTCAATTCAGCTCCATAGTACACAAGAGCGCCAAGAGCGCCAAGGAGCAATTAAAAAAATCTAGCTCTAAGCCTTAAAGAAACAAAATTACATTGAATAGAAATATAGATACACAAGCTAGATTATGGAGGCTATCAACAGTCTAGAGTCATAGTCCCAGAACTCGTTTGACCACTATAGGAGTGTCTGGGAGTTCTTGTTTGTGATGTATTTGGCAACTCACTATTCCATCAACTCCTTATTGAATTAGTTTAGTGTCAAAGTTGAGGTTTTCAACATAATCAAGAAGATCATATCTACATTACATGTAACCTTGTAGGATCCCCGTTACTTTGCAATTAGCTAGCTCCTAATGATAGGGGATAGAGTATAGGAACTCAAGTAAGCCTTCCCTCAAAGCTTCCTCAAGAAAATTTCAGAACTTAACATTGCGGTATAACTCTAAAATAACCTAAGTAGCCCATCCTTTAGCATGTGAAAGCTTAAATCTCAAGATGGCCTCCTACATCTCTATGGCCTTCACTTCCTCCTGAGAAGCAATCAGTTTACCTTTCAACTAGATTGTCTGATCCTTGATCTCTATATATCATTTAGCTCCTATTGGGATTCTTAGTGGAAGGTTCATGAATCACCTTATTCTCAAATAACACAAGAAACAAGAAGTAATGCAAGATAAAAGAAAAAAATAAGAAAAAAATATAGCGATATACGTGGTTCACCTAAAATCTAGTTATGTCCATGGAGGGAGCGAGAGATCCACTATCAAAAGGCTTTATAAGAGTCTATAAGAAAAACTATACTCTTTCTTACTCAACTAAACTCTTTCACCAAGTCTCGGCAATGCCTCCAACTTCAGAGAGAATTTCCAAGAGAACACCACGAGGAACTACCCTGAGAGACCACCAAAAGCACTAGAAAGACACACACACGAGAGCTAACACTGTCTCTCTTTCTCTTCTCTCTATTCTCTTTATTCCACTCTCTCTATTTCTCTCTAGTTCAACCTCAGCACTAGACCACACCTAAACTCTATGTATTACTTTAATATTTATAGGCCCTTATTGAGTATGAGTTTTACTCTAATTACAATTCCTAATATTACAAATCAATCATAAGTCTGAATTCAACTTTGGATTTCTACTTTAACTCAAACTCTAATCTAAGTTTGAGACACCCAAAACTCAACAAGCTCTTTCATCTTGGCATTAACAATCTAAAATTCCATTTCCCAATACTTGAAAAGTCACTCAATGGCCTCTTGGAGAATTTCCATTAGCTAAATAAAATGTGAAACCATAGATTAGTCTAGCTGCAAGTATATTAAGAGGTTCTCAAGGAATCTATTAAAGAAAAAGCAAGAGACAATGGCTAAAATTGGGTGAAATGCTAGACGAAGGAATGGAAACTCACCGAACATTGTTTAAGAGGGAAACTAGAGTAAAAACACTTTGGAATATGGATGGAGAGGCACAGAATGTTGAATGATACGGATCCTAGTATCCCCAAAGCTCAATAGAGGCTTCACAGTTGATAAACCACAAGGAACCTAGGATGACCTTGCTGGGGAGGATATCACCACTAGGCAATCTCTTATGCGCTCTAGGACACCATGTCAAAACAAAAATGCTAGTTGGTGAGGGTTTTTTGGTGGAGACCATTCCGAAGCTCAAGTTAGAGACACTCCAGATGGCTCTCTCATCGTGAAATCCTTAAAGCTCTCACTTCTTTTAGAAGAAGAAAGAATGGTTTTCACCCCCAAATCTGAAAGGTGTTCTGGTTTATATACCCTATGGAAGATCCACAATTTGGAGGAGAGACTAGGGGCATTTTGGTAAATTCATTAGAGTTTGTACGCCCATAATCTCTTGACTTGTTGTATAATGGGAAGTGGAGCTAGGTGTCATACAGGAAGTTATTATCATGATGGAGGGATGAGTCTCTAGATGATTCAAGTGAGTTCATTTATGGAGTGTTGATATTGTTGTTTATCTTTCGGGATAACCCCCATGGAGGAGTTGTGGGAACTCTTTGAGTGACAATCAAATTGTTAAAATGTGATAAGGCTTCTTGGATTTGATAGTAGCTCAAATGGTGGTAATACTATGACTCAGGATATTGGATTGGTCAAATGTGTCTCTTTTCACTAATAGAAAGCATCACACCAATTGGGACCCAACTTTTTATTGACTTGGAGATCCAATAAATATGCAAGCATCCACCTTCCAGACTTGGTTTAGCCATGATGTGATAAGTCAAACAAAAGATCTTGGATCCTATTTGTTTATTTATGTCATGTACACATTAGCCCATGTGACACACCCCCACCCACCCAGTTTCCCTTGCTTGAACTATAGTGGATAAGGAAGTAGACTTCGACAAAAATTTCCCATTCCTTGACATGAGGCTTTGTGATTCTTCAATGTTCTTTAGTGGACCTCATATATTGATAAGATTTGAGGTCTGAGCCTGTTCACCACCTATATGAGTGGAGCTTCTATCCTAAGATTAGTTTTGCAAGATCTGAGCTATTGTCATCATAAATTCGGGGTTTAGATCTTGATGCACTTCTAATGAAATCATAGTCATTGGTTTCCCAACTTATAAAGCTTTGCTCTATGATCTTCCATCACTTTCAACTCCAAGTTTTATTTCTCATTGCTCCGGTGTGGCAGCTAGGGTTCTCTAAACTCAAGTTATTTCACTAACATTTCTCCAGAAAGATCCACACTAGAAGTCTTTTGCAAAGAGATGTCTAGTATGCTTCAGAATCTCTCTTTTATCCTCTACACATTTTAACCATAGTTACAATGGTTTTCCTTTCTTCTTTTCACTAATGGCCATGGCAACTAGTCAAAGAAGAAGAAGGAGCTCACCATCGTGTTGATAAAAGCCTACACATTTATTCTGTTCTTTATCTTCCTACTTTCTAACAATTAGGCTTCAATCCTCAAGTTAGTTTTGGGGTTTCAAACATCAGTTCCTCTTACTTGTTCTTCATGTCTCATAAGCCTTTTTTTTTTGACAAACTTTGATGACGTCAACCTCATCAATGCTACCCTTGAAGGTGTTGGCCCATATGGCAACCTTTGAGGGGGAGTTGAAAAAGGAAATAAAATATAAATTACAATGATAAATGTGATTTAGTCCTAATATAAATTCCAAGATAATTATATTCAAATTTTCGATCAATCCTCAATCAACCACAACTGCAATAATATAAATAAAGATAAAGAAAGGTGTACCATGATTTTTACATAGTTCAAAAACTAACTACTCATACTCCACAGCCCTTACCTCACTCTTGAGGACTTGGATCACTCCACTAGTGATGTCGCTTCTTGAGGTGAAGTCAAGCCTTTACAAACTACTCCAAATCAGAATATTGTTCCTTTTGGCTAAAGCGAAGCCCATGGCTTCATTAGGGTGAAGCATGCTCATACAAACTAATCTTTCTCCCACCAAGAAGATATACTCTATACCATAGCATTTGTACTCTCACACTCCTAACACTTAAGAGTATTTACAAGTGGAAAGAAAAAAGATAATACATTTTAAGATCACTAAAAAATCACTCAAAAGTTAAGAATAAGGGCAATGAGGATTTGCTTTGAGATTAAAAAGTTTAGAGCATTTGTTGGCTAGAAGACAAAGGGGCTTGATCTCTTATCTAAATGATAAATAAAGTTATAAAACTTGTTAGAAGAAGCCCAATCATCCCTAGTTATAGTCCCTAGGTCGAAACAAGCTATTGGGAGTGAAATCCCACCATTTGATTCACAAAAAACTAGTCGTTAACCATGCAAATTTCTTGAACCGAACATCCATTTCAAACAACTAGACATCCAGTTGTAATTTTATAGAGTTGGCTCAAAGCCCTACTGAACATCTAGTTCTATCAAACCAATTTGCCAGTCGAATGTCCGGTTGTCAATCGGATGTTTGATACTATAGCATTACTATAGCAGTTATGTAGTGGTAATGTGGCAATACTATAGTAATGAAATTCCTATAGAACCTTACACAATATGTGCTCTAAATAAAACAATCTCAAAGATAAATTTTCAACTTAACTAAAATAAATGAAAATCCAAACCTATGAGTTCAAAGTCGATCTAGTATCTTGAATATTCTTTGAACTCCCAACTTGATCTTTAAGCTTTAATCTCTCATTTATCATCCTCTTTATATTTGAGTCTTTATCTTAAAGCTCTAATCCCAAGATTCAGTTCTACACAAGCTTGGATGATTATTGCAAATCTTGAAACTTATCAAAACTTTAGAAACTTGTTTAATACTAGTTTGATCATCATCAAAATCTAAAGGGCAATAGAAGGGATAGTTTTTGTTCCTCAAAAAGACAACTCCACTATAAACACTGAGCAAAAATGAACCACAATGGATGCCAACATCTTTGTCCCTATCCTAGAGCCAAGAGAAGAGAGTGTACCCACTAAGATTTGGGCCTATCAAAGAATACATAGGAATGTGTTGGCCTCCAAACCCAAATAGTCTACCCATCACATGTTGGAAGAGACTCCATCTCTTCCCCCTGCCAATTCCCATGAGGAGATCTATTGATCAGGTTCAAAGAGGTATATGGAGCAAATATACACTCCTAGTTCTCTGCTAAATATCTCTACCAAATTTCTCTCTAAGAGGCTAGACTAGATAGCATGAGCCCAAGCTTCAAGGACTATCTCATCTGCAGCTAGCTTCTTTGATTGTTGATTGCTACAAAACTATGTGTTAAACCACTCACACTTATGCTTGTTACATTGAGCCTTGATTTCTTCTCCTTGTCACATATGGGAGATATGTTGTTTGAGGTCACTCATGACCTCTTAAGTCTTCAAGAAAAAGTGGCTCGGGCCATTAAAGCAAAAGCCAAGGTATTCTTTTGACTTGAACAAGCCAAGATGAGTGGAACTTGATTGAAGAGGAACCTTGAAAAAGCCCACTCCTATCTTCAGAAAGCTTCAATTCATGAGATGGATCTGA
The DNA here is from genome assembly GCA_005019695.1 of Trichopus zeylanicus subsp. travancoricus. Taxonomy (NCBI): domain Eukaryota; kingdom Viridiplantae; phylum Streptophyta; class Magnoliopsida; order Dioscoreales; family Dioscoreaceae; genus Trichopus; species Trichopus zeylanicus. The sequence continues at coordinate 6,976 of RXID01022276.1, read as the reverse complement.
AGGATGAAGTCATCATTGAGAAAGTAAAGGCCTCAGAGGCTCGAGTTGTCAAGGTATTTGCCAAGAAAAAGATTGCTTATGTAGTGGAGGAATTTTGTTCTTAGTAAAGAGTTCTAGAGAATTCTTGGGGTGGTGATAGAAGCATCAAAGACTAGCTAGCCTTTAGCGCCCATTCATCGGTAGCTTGTTGAGCAAAGAGCCACAGGGATACTTGAAGATTATCACTATTGCATATATAATTATCTTGATCACCACCATGAGCTAGACTACATTGTTTGTTACAGCATCTTTCTCAATACCATGGATAAAGAGTTAATAGAGTAGCATATGGCCTTCTATTTCTTAAAGGGGAGTGCTTAAGAGAAGGAACATAACCCTGGTGTGAGTGTTGATCCGGTCCCTATCATGGTGATTGGACTAGAATCTTAGTTAGAAGCCCAAGTTCCTCATCCAACAGATGACTAGGCCTCTAAGGATGCCTCTTGTAGTTGAGTTTCTATTGTAACTTTGTTTATCATCTTTATAATGCCCAAACTAGAAGAGTCTACACCACCCCTCTCCCAACCCAAGTCTTATAATAGTTCTTCTGGATTATCTTTGCAATGAAATGAATTTTCTTTTTCATCTTTTACTAGGCTATGAGTATGAGATTCTAGCTTTCATCTTATACAACATTTGATGAATTGATGTTCAATTGTAGTCTACAAACATGACCAGTTGCCTTAGAATGATGTGTCTCTCTACTTAATATACCCTCTCCCCTTTTTTCCAAGATTTGGATCCGCATGTATATGTTAGACTCCTAACTAGGGTTTTGGGCATCTTGTAACAAGATTAATAGTCACATAAGCTATTAATCAATTTTCAAATGAGACATGTGAGTGGTTGTCAGCTAATGTAGTTCAATGGTAGTGGCTCATCATGGTTGAGTACAAGATTTGTGTCTAGGCCTCCATTTGAGTGTTAGATACATGAGTGGTTGTCCACCAATGTAGTTCAAAGGTAGTGGCTCATCATGATTGAGTGTGAGATGTGTGGCTAAGCCTCCATTTGAGTGTTAGAAATGGAAATCATTGCTTTAGACCTTATGCCATGTGTGTAGCTTATAACTTAGATCTTTGTCTGGGCATCAAGTGCATGGCTTGTAACTCTAGTCTTTGTCCAAGCTTCAAGTATGTATCTTGTAACTCCAGTCTTCCTTCGAACATCAAGCACATAACTTGTAACCAAGGCTAAGAGTTAAGTGTGTAGCTTGTAAATCTAATAGGACTATCAAGTGCATAGCTCATAACTTAGCAATAGATTGTAATGAGAGTTAGTGGCAAGGTAAACTAGTGGTTTCATTTCATTAATAAAACTCACATAAACTATTTACATGCCATGTTCTTGGAAGTAGCATGCATCTCCGTGCTTGAGCTTGTATGTGCATTTGCCTACATAGTATATGATCTTGTATGGTTCAAGTTATTACTTCAGCAAGTCCATTGGCCTATGGGTGAGATACCATAATGAACTTTTCCTTTATATTTAACTCCTCATAGACCTCCTAGAATCATTTGTCATCGAACTATTTAATATTATTGGTGATTAGTACCTTTGAGACCCCAAACCTACATATCACATTTTGCCAAATGAATTCATGATTCTATGCTTAGTAATGGTAGCGATAGTTTTGTCTTCAACCAACTTGGTGAAGTAATCTATAGTGACTACTACAAAACTTCCTTTGCCCTGATTTTGGTGAAAAGGCCCTAGAATATCCATTCACCATAGATTGAAGGGCCATGGGCATTGCATTTTTTGGAGCTCAATCACTAGGGCTTGGTACAAGGGGGCATGGATCTAGCACTTCTCACACTGGGTAGTATAGTCCAATACCTTTTTTTTTCATACTAGGCCAATAATAGCCTTGATGTAATAATTTATGCACTAGAACTTGGCCACCTATATGACTTTCACATATGCCTTCATGCACTTTTTATAGCACATAAATTGCTTCTATGGGGTTCAAGCACCTAAGCAATGGGCAGAACAAAGGTCTCTTATACTACCTTCCTTCATGTAAGATGAAACTTGGTGAGATTCACTAAATTTTTTGAGCTTCGATATTGTCTTATGGAAACTTCCCATGAATGGGGTATTCCATAAATGGATCAATCCAAGTAGATTCTTTTGTATTTGCATTAATTTCAATTGAGCTCAAAAAACTCAACATTTTAACATAGACTATGCGAGTGCATTCAAGATGAGTTGCTAAAGCTAGGGAAACCACTAAATCTGCTTCTATATTCTCCTCATGAGGAACCTACTCGACCTTCATGGATTTGAAGGTCGAGTAGGTTCCTCATGAGGAGAATATAGAAGGTTTGCATAATAACACATACTTTAGCAAGGTATCTCTCTAGTGTTGTGTCTCATACTTTATAGAGACCATAAATTTAATTGGTCATTAATTGTGAGTTATTGAAGAGTTAAAGTATTTGGATCTCACACCATCTGAAGCCCCAATGGTACAACCTCATACTCTGTCATGCTATTCAAAGCCTTGAATTCAAACTTTAGTGAATAATCTACCATTTCTCCTACACCACTTCTTGTCTCATAGAAGGATCCATTGACAAAGACTTTCCATGATGGAGATTCATCTTGCTCATGAGATGGAGTTCCCATCTCCACAAGGAAGTTGGCAAGCACTTGTACCTTAATGGCTACCTAAGCCTCGAAGTGTATGTCAAATTTTTCTAACTTCATGGTCCACTTGTTTAGCCTATCCAAACATTCTTGTTTTTGCAACACTTGATAAAGTGGGTAGCTCATCAAGATAGGCATAAAATGAGCTTTGAAATACAAGTGGTGTTTATAAGAGGAAATGATTAAGGCGTAAGGATACCATATTTTTTTTCTCCTATTAATGGGATACTATATTTTGGCTAGCACTAATATGTGTGTTACATAGTACATTGGGTACTATTTCTCCTCCTAATTGCTCACCAATATCAAACTCACAAAGTGATCTATGACTGAGAGGTAGAGGTAGAGGACTTTGTGGGGGTTAAGTTTTACTGTAGCAGAGGAGTGACCAAGTATTCTTTCAAAGCTTTGAAATATTCAAAGGCATCAGCCCATTTGATGTCTTGTCTCTTCCTTAATGCTATGAAAAAAGGTAAACACCTTCAAACTTTAACAAGAAATGACTAAAAGCTGCTAATCTCAAACTAAGATGTTGCAACTCCTTAACCAAGGTAGGGGGGTTTCTTTCCAACACTATTTTGATCTTTTCAAGATTTGCTTCAATCCCACATCCCAAAATCATGTATCTTAGGAATTTCCCACAGAGACCTAAAATACACATTTGGCTAGGTTCAATTTCATCTTTTATTTGCATAGGGTGTTGAAGGTTTCCTAGAGTTTCACTACATGATCCAAAGTTTAGATGTTGCTTACTAGCATATCATCGATATAACCCTCCATATTCCTTCAAATTTGTAACTTGAAAACTCAATTTACCACCTTCTAATATATGGCCCCTATTTTTTTCAGTCTAAAAGGCATAGCTTTATAACATAATGTCCCCTAATCCATGATAAAGGAGGTGTTTTCTTCATCTTCAGGATTCATCTTAATCTTATGGTATCTTGAGAAAGCATTGAGGTTAAGTGCTAGTATTTGGTAGTAGAATTGACCAATTGGTTAATAATGGAAAGTAGCTAGCTTGCCTTTGGGGCATGACTTGTTGAGGTCGATGAAGTCCACATATCTTTTCCATTTTTCATTGCTTTTCTTAACCATGATGATGTTGACCTATCATTACTTATATTGGGCTTCTTGTATGAATCCTACATTCAATAGTTTCTCCACTTCTTCAACTACAACCTTCTACCACTCTGGAGCAAAATGATGCTTTTTTCTACTTCATGGGTTCACTCCTGTAATAGACAATCTATGTTCTACAACTCATGAATCAATCCCTAAAAGGTCATTAGGAGACTAAGAAAAGATATCTTGATTATCCCTCAAGAGGACTCAAAGCTCGGTGAGGATGGGAACCCTTAACTTGTCTCTAGCCTTAACACTATAACCGGTGGCTTTATCTAGCACTATGCTCATCATCTACTCCATATCCTCTAGTCTTCTTCGGGAGTCCACTTTGAGCTTTTCTTTCCCTTTGACATTTTCTCTTCCCATTCCCAATGGGCTAGGTAACAATGTCAAGCTAGCTCACAATCTCCATGGGCTTTGCCCATCCCAAATTTCATCAAGAACTACATTACTAGATGATATATGGAGATTGCCATCTAGAGGTGGTTTAGTGTTAGTCTACCCAATATTGTATTTTAGAGAGATTTTGCAAGCACTATTAGAAAATTAGATAACATTGTTGAGCTCCTTTGTCCTTCTCTTATGGTCATGAGAAGTCTGACAATACCCTTAGAAGCTAGTGAGTCTCCCATGACCTTAGAGAGACATCCTACGGAATACCTTAGCAGTTGATCACACTTCATTTGCTCATACTCACTTGCAAATAGGATATTAGTTAAGGCTTCCATACCTATCGTTAACCACTTGGTCAAATAGCCATCTAGCACAGCTATAACAACCAATGCATCATCATATTGAATATGGCATTTCCCATATCATGGACAACTATGGTTGAGTCATAGGGTGCATTGTCTTTTAGCTTTTTGTTATGCTCTTGCATCTCAATGGTAGCTCAGTACTTGTTATCCAACAAGCTTCCACTTTTTGGCTCAAAGTCTTCTATGATCACATATAGATATCCCTTAAGAGGTTGGATTATGTTCTTAGAATGACCCCCTTCTCTAATATCTTGTTGTCTATTCTACTTAGGTAATTTGGACAAAGGGGATGATAGTTGAAATTGTTGATCTTCCATTTCTTTTTGCCTAATAAATTGCTTCAAGTGTCCTCTGATTAAACTTCCAATTTCATTTTTGAGGCTCTAGCATTCCTCAGTGTCTTGACTATAGTCACAATGGAATTTATAGTTTTTTTATTTATCAATATTGTGACAATCCTAGCAAAGCCTTGGTTGACTCTAAAGGTAGTCTCAGTCTTCAATTTGGTCCAAACGTTCAGCTCTAGCATAGTCCAGCAATGCATATTTTGGGAACTTTGGGCTGCAGTCTTGCAACTTAGTCCTAGGTCTTCTCTGTTATAGCTACTTTGTTTCTCTTTGCTCCTTCTTCATTTAGGATCCTCTGGCTTCTCTCCGAGCCATCACTATTTCTTCTAGATGGATATGTTCTTGAACTTGGTCCATGAATTCCACCAACATTCAAGGCAATTTTTTAGCCATATCATATGCAACATTTCCAACCCAAAGCCGTAGCTCTATAAGTGAATGTGATTAACTGAATATTAGGTTCTATCATAAGTCTTACATTGAGGCTAACAAAATTTTCATTATGGCAATTTGGATTGAATTGATAGAGCTAAAGTAGTCATTCCCCCATAGGAGTAAACTTGCACTAGTGTGACTCCATGGATACTTTGTTCCACCATTTCTATAAATCATTTTTCTAGTTCTACAACATCCAATATGAGGGTTCTTCCTATAGAGGACCCTCCCACTAGCTTATTAGCCCAAGATACATCATTCATATGAACTAGCTTATGCCAAGCAGCAATACAATCCAAACCTCCCAATACTTTGTTGTGAAGGGAAGGTTTCTCTCCAAGGAATGGTGTCATTACCTAGATGACCATCTAAGTTTCTCATAACTCCTTGGTCTTGACACTCACCTTGATCATCTACCAAGTGTTGTTGTCCACCAACATGGTGTACTTGCTAATGTGGCTAAAGCATTGCTAAGATCAACTCCAACAAACACTTCTAATCCTAGACAACCTTGCCAGGGACTTAAATCTAGCTGAGTAACTAGTTGAACTCAGCCCTTGGTATTGAGTTTGGAGTCTCTTTGGGCTGACTAGAGCTGGGCTGGATGCACTAGCAAATTAGGTTAATGGGAAGTAGCTGAAGGGTTTGTTCTCTGTTATTGCTCTATAGTCTGATGACCTGATCAGAGTCTCCATCAAGCTAAGCACTCCTAGCCATTGAAGAATAGCCATGGCAATTTGCTCACAAAGTAGCTTGGCATTCTTTGACCATTGATGATTGAGTCTAGACTGGCATGGATGCAAGATCTCATTAGAGACAAAGATGGAAAAGATCTTAATGAAATCATGAATAATAAAATACAAAGAACCTATGATGACTCACTAGGGAGGGAACCACCACAAAGTGAGCCCTTCTATGCTTTGGGAAATCATGCTAATTGACCTACAAAATAAAGAAGCTGGTCACCAGGTGCTTTCCGATGGAGATTGCTCCAATGCTAAAATTAGAGATTTTCCGAGTGCTCTCTCACCATGAAATCCTTAGAGCTCTTATTCTTTTTTAAAAGAAGAAAGAATGGTTCTTACCTCCAAATATGAAGGTGTTAGTATACCTATGGCAAATTGCAATTTAGAGGAGAGACTAGGTGTATTTATTCCAATTCATTAGAGAATTTGTATACCCATAATCTCTTGGCTTGTCGTGTAGTGGGAGGTGTAGTAGATTGTGGTGCAGGAAATCATTATCATGATGAGAGACCTCTCTAGATAATTTGGTTGATTTCATCTAAGGAGTGTTTAGATTTGGTTCTATAGCAATATTCTTTATCTCTTGGGATAACCAATACATAGGATCTATGGGAACACTCCAAGTGACCATCAAGCTATTAAAATGTGACAAGGCTTCTTGGATTGGATAATGGCTCAAATAGTGGTAACACCTTGACTTAGGATCTTGGATTGGTCAAACGAGTCCCTTTCAGCTAATAAAGCATGTCCTAACTATCAAGACTCAACTTTGTGTGGACTCAGATATCCAATAAATATGCAGACATCCACTTCCCAAACTTGGTTTAGCCATGACATGATAAATCTGAGATGCTAGATCCTAGATCCTGCT